>WYDI02004624.1:33711-62544 GCA_009867235.2 Psittacus erithacus
CCGTATAAAAACTTGTTTGAGAAAACAGGTCTTCAGGAGGACTTGTTTAAATACAAACCAAGTATTGGACCCTTTTAAGAAGCTACTCGATTCACACTAGTACAAAGTCAGAATCATTCATTCACGGATTATTTCTTTGTCACTAAAACATTAGGTAGATTAGCAAAACAAAAGCATTCGTAGCTCAAGGTCCTTTCTGCCTGTTTAGCTTTTAAACAAACCCATTTCTGAGTTTTCCCTTTGCACCTTCTCCCTAGACTGATTAGCCAACTTTTGTTGTCTGTCATTTTGCAATTTCCACTTCTTGGAAGATATGTAAATTAAGGAAACTATTATCTCAGAGCTTTGTGTTTTCTTGAAAAAAGCAAAGGGTTTACTGTTACGGTTATGTGTGAAAAGTCACCTTCTCATATGTAAAGAGCTCACTGTCTGTCTTTGTTTTGATGTGGGTGTGGATTAACCGTTGAACAAAAAGTGTTGGTAAAGTTCACACTACTTAATGCTTTTGTGAAGACTTGCTTAAATACAAACTTTATAAAACGAAATGTAATTCAAGTCTTCTCAATAAACAAACATATTTTAATTCCTTCTTTAGCTCATTGATACTCACCTGGGAGCCTTTGCTAAGTTTAAATACTGTCTACATCAAAAAGGAGTCCTGACTTTTATATTTGAAAGCTTGGGTGTTTTTCCCATCTCTAACATTTGTTCTAATAAAAGACATTATCTCTTCCTGCAAACCTTGCTTCATTATACTGTAAAATGTAGCAGAAATAGAAGGATCCAAGAGGCTATTATGGAGAGATTTCTGAAAGACAGACCAAAAAGAACAGAACTTTTTTAGAGAAGGAGCCAAATACCTGACAAAGGTGTAACAAATAATAATAATAATAAAAGAAGCAGAAAGGAAATAAACCAAATACACCTGATGACCTCTGGCACTCTCAGGATGCCAGAACAAAGGTTTTGCAACTAAACTGAAGAGCAAAACTAAAAATGCTTGTTTTCACTGGAGAAAAAAAAAATAAATTTCTATGTCCTTACTAAAAATGTCCATTGTCCTTAATGCCTATTAGCTTCTGGTCTCTGTTGCAAGAACAGATGAATTTTAGTATTCACCTTCTTGCAATGAATTTGATTCATTGATTGCAATGAACTCCAATGAATTTGACACTCAATATATTTATCACTCAACATAGTCTCCCGACTGAGTGCTGATTTGTCTTTCAGCCACTCCCTAACATTTGCACATGGATATTGTTCAACAGCAATCACTTCAGAAGCTGGTTAAGAAGCAGCATGGAGATGCCATCACCAGCCCCATCTGTTGAGAGGAGGTTTGCAGTGGGATTTAATATGAATGTTCTCTTCTAACGACCGGCGCCTCTCTAGGGAATGGCATATCAGACTGCACATCAGAGCGTGAAAAGAGATGTCATCCAGTACTTCTCGTTGGTGCTAGTAGTCCTACCTCTGTTTTCAGATACATGCTTCTTACCATGTGCTCTGTTAATTTTTTTATATAGACTCTGGGTTTTATACTAGGTAATGAGTGGCAGAAGAAGCAAAGAAGCAGTTAGTTTGCCTTTCAGAAAGCAAGGAAATAGCCAAATATGAAAGCCTTGTGCATCTAATTCACCTGGAGACACATCTATCAAGGACATTGTAAATGCAAGTCTATGTAGATTCTTCAGGATAAACTACTGTCAACTGCACTGATACCTGACAAGTTCTTTGATCTATTTTAATTGCACCAGTTTGTAGCCTGGTAAACAGATTAAGGTTTGAGTTCCCCATATTTCTGTTGCAGTTTGGAAATGCAGTTTGTTTTAATTTTATCATGATATATTAAAAGCGGTATGCAGCATTTTCTTTGAAATATGAAGGATTAAGAGTTTCACCCAGAAGCTTACAAGATTTGAAAACTTCTTGGAGAAAGGTTTGCTTCCATTTCTTTTGCAGTCAAATTATTACTTCCTCCATCTGCATGGCTGTATCATTCATATATAATGTACACAGGTAGGTCATCATGATTTGTCATTTGGACATGTTTTGGGGACCCAGGAAGGTCTTACTTTCCAACATCAGCTCTGCCACTGATTTCATGAATAATGGTGTGTGAGTCATTTGGTCTTTCAACTTCAGTTGCCGTATTTATAAAGAGGAATAACATCAGATGAAATTGTGCATGAGGATTAATTTAGGAAGGCAGGCACAGTTCCCCTTATGTTAAAAAATAGTTAAAGTTTGTCTGATAGCTGTTACAGGAAAAATCATTATAGACTATGAATGTCTTAGAATATCAATGCACAATGGGAATATCTTCTGAACTGTAACAGTAAGAGAATATTGCTGTGGGTTTTTTGTCTTTAATAAGAGGGAGAGCCAAACTTGTCTTACTCACAGTTTTGATACCAATGTGACTGATATCTTGTGGCATGGGACTGGTGACTCACAGAGTAAAAACAGCAAAGTGATGCCCTATGAGGATAATTTTCTGCAGGATGCAAAAGAATTTTGTGGTTTCTTGCAATGCTAATGGCAGCTGGCAGTCATGGGGTGAAAAATATTGCAGATAGAGATGGAAAAATAGGGGCATATACTATTAATTTTGAGTCACATTTTTTAAGTTAATATCCATTATTTCTAACAAGAATTATAACCATAGTTCTTTGCATTAAAAATAGATTTGTAGGGGAAGTAGGAATGACCTGTTCAGGTTTTTCATTTTCACCAGGCTAAACCTATCTGCCTAATTGCATACCTCAGCATCCCAACTGTAGAATTGTTTAAAACAAAACCAACAACAAACTTATCATTGCAACCAGCTTATCCTGTGGCATTTGAAATGTATCTTTGCATAGCCTAGTAAAGCAAACACTTCAACCCTTTAGTAGTTATCATGAGTAATTAACTGTTAACAGTGTTCTCAGGAAAAGCGTGACATTTTGTTAATGTTCTACAGGAACATATAAATATAACCAAGGGAGAAGTTTGTTATGAGCATCAAAAAGACAGCTGACACAGAACTGGGCTACACTGTAATGGGAAAGAAAAGGAAGGAAGATTAATTACTAATACATCTCCTGACATTCACCTTTGTAGTCTCAAATCTTGTGGTAGCATCTCTTCAACCCGTGAAGAAATATGAGTCTGACTCCCTTAAATTTAGTGAGTTTATACCAAAGATGTGTTCTGTGGCTGGCATCTTATGTGAAAATAAAGGAATATTTCTCTGGAGTTTTCAGAAGCAATTGCCTTTTCTGAATGGATGATTTCCATTTGACCTACTCAGGTCAAATTATTATTTTGCTAGCTTAGTGCAAACTCTAGCAACTGAAAGTAATAATCCCATTTCGGTTTCCTCATACTGACTGTGGCCTTTTTAAGAGGATATTCTTTTGCCAAGGGGAGGAAAAGGCTTATGACAAACTGATACAAATCTCATAGACAGCTTTTAAGTGCCAGGCCACTGTCTCACTAAGGACAACACTTCATATTCCCAGCAGGACACTGATGTTATGTATATTTCAGTCTTGCACTTCTGCTGGATGGGGATAGCACCTCCCCAGGGAGATGTGCCTAATATTTGAAGAAGCTTGAAAGAGGGAGAAAAAATAATATGCATACCCTGGGAGATGAGAAGTGGGAAAAGAGAAGAGGGAAAGGCAGCTGACTGGAGAGAATATGACAGTAGGTAGCATAGTAAGTTGAAATTGGGGCTCATGGAAAAAGCCTTTGCTTTCAAGTGGCTGGAGTCAGAGAAAATGGTGACAAACATCAAATATGATGTTAAAATGATAAACAGAAAGCTTTGTTGTTACTCTGCCTGTGATGCTAGCAGGTGCTCACATCTGATGGAGTGGGAAGGAATGGCTCACCCAATGAGGATGCAGGAAGGCCATGAATATTCAGCTTTTGTCTTTTCCCACCTAATTTTCTCTCTCTCATTCTCCAAATCCCCACCCCTTCTAACCCCCCACCCCCCAGATTTCCTTCTTTTCAGCAGTTTTGCAAAGAGTGTGACATTTCTACCAGCCCCCTCAGGATGGCTGGAAAGTAGCTGAATGGGCAGGGTGGAAGAAGGGTGGAAGAAGGGTGGAAGTTGGGGCTGAGCTGCTCTCTGTGCATGCAGCAGTGCTAATGGACTGGGGAGTAACGGCCTCTTCTACCTCTGTGCTCTTCCCTCTCCTGATCCATGGTAAGCCATGCTGGTGCCGTGGTGCTGCAGGCCCACAGGTGCTTCCTCTTCTGCCAGAGCCCAGGCTTACTAGTTTGGGCATGGCGGTGGTGGAACGGAGCTACGAAGGGCAAGGCTGTAGGGCAAGAGGCAGTTGTCTCAGGAGGTGCCTTTGCAAGCAGAAGATGCAGGTATTAGGGAAATGAGGGGAAGGCCCTGGAGGCAGTGCTTTGATGAGGCTCTGAGTGCAGAGAACCAGCTAGAGGTACAAAGGGCCCCTGCTGTAACACAGGCAGCAGGATTTGAACAGCTTTGCCTGGATGGAGCCTGCACATACTTTGCTATATACTTGTACATGCAAAGACTTGGGGCAAGGAGAACAGAAGGTGTGCTCCATTTCACTTAGAAAACTGGGACACCCGGGTTGGGACAGGCAAGAAAGTGGAGGTGTAAATAAACAGGAACAGAAAAAATAAAGATGACAAAAGCACTGAAAAAGTGAACAATATTTTTCCAGAACAAACAGGAGTTGGAAAGCTTCCCAGAGCTGAACTAATTGTTACCTGAAGGTTGTATAAGCCTTGGACTCCTTTTTTTTTTCTTGCTTTTAACAACGTGAAGACTGTTTTGGGAAGCAAAGCTGGAGGTAAAGAAACCTCTGGTCAGTAGCTAGCTGAGTGGAACAGCTTTCTGGATAGCTAGGGATCAAAGAAGCAATTTTCTGTGTTCATTGTTTCCCCACAAATGATGTTTGGTCATCTCAAAGTACTTTGACATAAAACCTTTTATGTAAGCAACACACTGCTGTGACCTGCTGTTCAACATTAGTGACAACTTTGTCTTGATTGCAAAGTTGCCTTTTTGTGATACAGAGTGGTTAGGAAATATACCTGCATCCTTGTGAGGCAGCTCAGTGAAAAAATGCAGGGTTTTGGCATACCTTACAAGACTTGCATTTGTGCTATTTAAATTAGATCAAATGTCCCACCTCCCTCAATGGGCTGCTATGGGAACAACAGACCCATGGCAGGAGCAGAGGAATACTTTCTGCCAATGTTTCTGTGAAATCCACATAGTTCTCTGTGTCATTTAGGATACTAAGCTGTTCTTCCACAGTGGCTATATTAGAATATTTGCAAATTCCTCAAAATCTTTCCTTCTTACTGACATCAGTTTCCTTTGAATTTACAAATTGATTTTCCCACAATAATTGATCTCTTGCTAATACTGTCTTTCTCATTGACCGTACCTGAAAATGCAAAAGCATGATTCAGTGGGTTATCAGCTGTTTATTGGTAACATCAGTATATGAGCCTGTGGAATTTCTCACTCTTTAGATGTGAATGTCTAGGCTTGGGTAAAAGATGAATATTTGAGAACATGTTAGCTAACTTCGACATAATTCTCTGATCTCATGAACATGCTAATGAAGTTTGCCTTGTCAGTATTAGATCATGTTAGTATTAGACCATGTTAGAGTTCACTCACAAACAAGTAATAAAATAACCACTTTGTTATTGCACTAAGGCAAAACTGGATTAGTTTGGGGCAGGTGATATAAAGGAAAGAGAGGAATCTTGAATCTTTATGGGCTCTCCGTAGTAGGAAGATAATTATTGAAAACTACTTCCATTGCTTTCAGCTGTGTGTTCTTCTCCCACCTTTGAATCACTTCTGATATATGTCATATGCTCTTAAACTCTGTTCAGATCCCTTGCCCAGTAAAAGACTAGACACCTCATTTTTTTCCTGGATCACTTTTCTCCTAGGTTTCTCTTGGAAACTAAGCTAAGGCACATGGAAAATAAGGAGGTTATTGGTAACAGCCAACATAGCTTCACTAAGGGCAAATCATGACAAATTTGGTGGCCTTTTATGATGGGGTTACAGCACTGGTTGGTAATGGAAAAGTGACCTATGTTATCTACCTGGGCAAGGCATTCAGCACTGTCCCACACGACTTCTTTGTCTCTAAACTGGAGAGGCATGGATTTGACAGATGGACCATTCAGTAGACAGGAACGGTTGGATGGTTGAAAGAGTTGTGGTCAACAACTTGATGTCCAAGAGGAGACTACAGATTGATGGTGTTTCTCAGGGGTCGGTATTGGCACCAGCACTGTTAAACATCTTTATCAGCAACATGGACAGTGGGACTGAGTGCATCCTCAGCAAGTTTGCCAACACCAAGCTGTGTGGTGCAGTCAGTACTCTGGAGGGAACATAAGATGGATGTGGACCTGTTGGAACAAGTCCACAGGAGGCCACAAAGATAATCAGAAAGCTGAAGTACCTCTATTGTGAAGACAGGTTGAGAGAGCTGGGCTTGTTCAGCCTGGAGAAGAGAAGGCTCAGGGGAGAACTTGGAGCAGCTTCCAGTGCTTACAGGGGGCCTAAAGAAATCTGGAGAGGGACATTCTCCAAAAGCATGTAGTGATAGGAGAAGGGGGAATGGCTTTAAACTGGAAGAGGGGAGATACAGATTACAGATTAGGAAGATCTCTGTGAGGGTGGTGAGGCGCTGGCACACGGTGCCCAGAGAAGCTGTGGCTGCCCCATCCCTGGCAGTGTTCAAGGCCAGGCTGTGATGCTACTTTGCTTGCCTGGACGTCCTGATGTGACTTGAATATGTTTTGAGTTCCATTGAGCTTCTTTCTTGGGAGGCACAGAAGTCGGAGTATCTCTCAAATATCATTTAACGGCGGCACCAAAATGAGACATTGCTCACAGTTAATTGAGCAGACCTGTGACTTTATCTCTTCCTTACTGCTGAAACCGTTAACAGTGTTGACATGTAAATTATCCTTCTGCTTGTAAGAGCAGAAATTCTGTCTCCCAATCAAGTACAGTCCACTCAAGGAACCATTACACAAATGCCCCAGGACTTGCTCCCAGCTACTTGGATGGTAAATTATAGGGTTAATACGTGCCCCACCTCTTCCTTATCAGACTAGGAATCCTATTTCATCATCAGGAAAACTATCACGGATGCAACATAGCCAGCAGTGTTTATAAGATAACTGCAATCCCTACACCTGACATGCATTGTCGAAACCCTGTTGGCCAACACATCATCAGAGTACACCAACTGCCATACTCCCTGTGGACGTATCAGTGCTGTGCGAACCTGCCACTGTGCAGATTTCACCTGCGGTGCAATATTTGGACATAGCAGAATTACCATCTCCACAGCTCACATACTTCCCAGTTGTACTTGTCAGCTTAGCAACACTGGCAATCAAAAATGGCAACAGTAATGGGAAAGAACCCTCTGACACTGTTTGCAGCTTCTGTATCCACCCCAGTCAGATGAACAGGTACCTGCCTTTGGGCTCTTGCAGTACTTCTGGAGCCAGTTTAACTGGTTTGGATATAGCTCATCTGCTCTGCCAAAGCCAATAATGCCTGGGGCACCCTTGGTAGCCTGTTATGCCTGTTGGTAGTGCCAAGGGTGCTTCACTCTTGCTAGGCAGCTTTTCTTTTCCACGCTGGATGATCTTAAGAAGGTCACTACAAACTCGGGTGCCATTGATTGTTTTGTGACTGGGGAGCTCTGAGACTGTTTTGAACCCCAGCTTGTTTAAAAATACAAGCCAAGCATTATACAAAATGCTGGCATAAATAACAAGGTGTGTAGTGCATTTCTGTTTCTCACATCTATCTGACATTATGGACTTTAACACAGAAATCCAATTGCCTGTTTTCTGGCACAGTGCAAAAAGAAGCTTAAGGATGAGAATATGCCACTGGGGAGTGAAAGGAGTAGTAGGGATCTCTGCAAGCCAAATGCTTACGGATACCTGTTTAACCATTGGCCTCAATCATACCAGCATATCACACTACCTGTGTACCTTTGCTATGAATCAGAAAAGGGAATTAAGTGCCTTTAGTTCTTTTTCTTTTCTAGACTACATTACAGCTTGATAGGCCCTTTATTCCCATTCCCAGTTCAGACGTGCACGCTGACACAAGGGAAAGGGTGTTTGTTATAAGTGAAATGTGGGCAGGTATAAACTGTGTGTGCGTGCAGGGGGGAAATTATGGTATTTGGCTATACAATAAGCCAGTATTACTGCTGAAACTACAGCCTGAGGCACTGCCTTCCCCAAAAATAATACATAAAAGGGGGCAGCTGGAATATTTTTATTGTGTCCGAGCTTGGTTATGCGCTTTGCAGTGTAGCCCCACAGAGTGGCCATGCTGAAAGGGACAGGATGCAGCAGCATGAGGTCAGGACAACACAGAAGTCTGGGGGAGTTCCTGCAGCTGGCGGTGCCTGCATGGGGAACCACAGCCACGGACCTCTGGCAAGCTGATGAAGTAATTTACGTGAAGGCTTGGACAGTAACTCAGCACAAATGAAGCTGTAGGTGTAATGATATTTTGAATCAAAACAAACCAGTCCAAAATTTAAATCAATAACAAGTGCTTAAAGCTATCATCCAGGAGAGAATTACCACTGGCACAATGGTCCACAGTTTTGTAAGGCAGATCAGTGAACCTCTCTGAAGGCCGTTTTGTGGGGCTTCCTGTGAAATTATACGTGGCTCCTGAGATACGGCTTTAATGCAAAATGTGTATCAGCATATTCTTAACTGTAGGTATGTGAATTGCTCATTGAAGTCTTGCTTACCTACATGGCTGAAATGAGACATAGGATGTTGTTTCACAACACTTTTAGCTGACACAACACAGCTGCCCAGAACAGCTCCAGGATGAAGTTAGAAGATCCAGTTGAGCCAAACTAAAAGGCAATTGCTGCTGAAAGAGGGTAGTTTTTCTGTCCACCCCTGTAACCTGCCTCCGTGCTGCTGGCTCTGCCCTCCTTACACTTCTGCTGCCCTAGCTCTGCTATTCATCTGACCCTTCAATGAGACATTCCAACTCCCATGCAGTTAAAACACATCAACAGTTGTCCCATGGTTTAATGAGCTGAGCTGGCTCACAATAATGTCACTTGGGCTTTAGGGCTGCGCAAGGAAGAAGGACCTGGATCCACAGCTGCAGATAGGTGTTGAGGAGAGGGGAAGGAGGGTGTGGGACTGTTTTTGGCAGCAGCAAGCTATTAAATTGGCTCTGCTGCATCTTCCAGCCGCACCCAGAGCTAGCCCTGCTGCAGTCCCACCTGGCTCTTGTGTTTTGCTTCCCCACCACCTAGCTCCTTGTGCCAGCACCAGAGTTTGCACAGCCAGCTATTGAATTGTGCCAGCTGTCAGAGCCAAAGCAGCAAAGCCGTTGTTTAGCTTTAACCAAGATCAGCTTTTCAGATGAGTGGCAAGGGGGCAGGAAGGAGTGGGGTATGGGAGTGGAGGGAAGGGTTTTATTTTTCAGGAGCACTGACTGCTTGAGGTATTAGTGAAAGTACATCCCTGGAGGCCTGGTACTGTGGTTGAGGCCCAGAAAATGAGCCATACCAAGTTTCCAGAGCATATTTGCATGAAGCTCAAAGGGGAAAAGGCAGTGGATTTCTCTGTTTCACATTTTGTTCACTGATTTCTTCCAAAGGGTAACTTGACCCAGTTAGTTACCCATCTCAGGCAATCCCAGGTTTCCTATTAAAGTCACCCTGAGATTTGGTAAGGACTGTGTAAGTGAATCACCCACACTGACTTTCTCTTTTGAAATACATCTGACCTGTTTGTTTGCTAGATATTTGGTTTAAAACATAATAACTGTTATTACTGCTGAGACAAACACAACAGAGTGCCAAAACCTAAACTGGATTAGCTCTCAATTTTGCATTTTCAAGTTCCAGTTACCCAGGCTGTCTGTTTTTAGTTCCAAATCATCACAAAACGACCAGATTTAATTTCTCAAGAAATGCTGGATTTACTTGAAAGAACTTTGTAGATATTAAGAGGCTGCTGGATGTGTTTTAGTGTTGGCTGTAATGGCTGATGTTTAAAAGCTTGAATTTTAGATTACACAAGAATAAAGAGCATAAAGTCAAAAATGGAAAAGCTGGACTAATAATGTGAGTGTAGCCCACACATCAGCTGCAGAACAGAGTTCACATACATAGTTTTCCTTAAAAATACCCCTGATAATCTGCCACACAAAGAGTTGTCATGACAGGACTGAGAAGGGAGCAGAGGGTAGGAATGAGGTGGTGATGCTGGAGTACAAATGGGATAACAGCCAGGCCCCTGAAAGAAATGGCTGTATGGTTGTAACCTGTGGGGATGTCCTGGTAGGCATCAGTCAGAAAGAGAGAGTAAGTGGAGGAGTGTGAGCAGAAGCAGTGGTACACTAAGCCTGCCACCAAACACCATTCTCAGGGAAATCTCATAGCAGCCATGACCCTGTTTACAAGTATTTAGAATAACTATTTTTCTCTCTGTTGTTGTGAAAAGCCCCCACTTTGCCACACTGCAACCTCTTTACTGCACTTGAGTGAAAAGTTCCCTGTAAAAATAAGACCAGCTCCAGTAGCTTTCTCTGGTTATGTGTTTCATTGGTTTATTTCCTCTCATACTGATTTTTACTTTTTTTTAACAATATTTAATGCACATCTGTAAAGCTCTGTTATTTGTCTTATGCCTATGTTTCATTGAGTGTTATTGGCCAGGTATAATACTTTACCATGGAGGCATTTTTTTTTCTGCCATACCTGTCCTTGGATGTGAAAAGAAATTGAGCTTCTCCTGCCATTCCTGCAGGACACTGAAATTTGCTCTCAGTATATATGTATACAAGAGCAGCTTCAGTGTTTGTGAGAAAAAAAGAAGTGTCAAAAAAAAAAACAATGAGGAAAATTAATTTTAAAATTTAAATTCACTTTAGATTTGCAATATTTTTTCTGCAGTAATCACACTTCTGTGTTCCCTTGCTCTAAGTAATTCACTCCATTAATTTAATATGTGTGTTTTCAAATTAACCCTTGGAATCACAGATTAGATGAGTTCAGGGTAATTTAAGGATGTATTTTATGAGAGTCAGAGCTACAGATGTCACCAAATGACATGCAAAAAGTTATTATAAGTCAGTCAAAACTTGGGCCAAGTAAGCCCAAATCCTAAGCATTCATTCCACAAGCAGACCTCCTCCTTAACATCACCTTAAACTAGGTTGGCCTTGTACACATATTTTTAGCATGCTATAAAATGCCTTTAGGAACAGACTATCTTTGGCCAAAGTCCATTATCTTATAAGAAGCAAGAAGAGAATGTTTTCACTAAAGAAAGAAATGTTGAGAGGTAGGCTCATGTTACCACATTACTAATTATAATAATGGACATAATACTGCATGGTATTAGAGCTATTTAGAAAGCATATCCTCAGTCAAAACCAGCTTGCTGGTTTCCTTCAACAAAGCTGCTGGATTCCTCCAGACTCTTTTTAGTTGTCTAAACTGATCTTGCTGCTGCAGCCCTTCTTATGCACTAGTGATGCCATTTGTCTGAGCTGATCCATTGTGCTAATCCAGCAGAAAATAAATTCAATAGAAAATAGTTTTCTGCCACGAAAGGAATATCTCTATTACCTTTCACATATGTCACTACTACTTTTGTTAAGCTTGTGCCTACAATCACCTTCTCTATTCTTATTCTGTATAAAATTGTTGTTTGCTTGCTGTAAGGTACAAGTTATACTGGTGGCTCTCTGGAGGAAATCACATGGAATTTCTTCACCTTGCCTAATGACTATAAATTGAAGTTGACTTTTTTTGTTTATATCTGTGCATACATAAATGTTTGATTTTGGTTACGTGTTTATGGCTTTGTCTTTAAATCTCTTAGTACATTAAAATTGCATCAATTTGCATTACCCATTTGAAATTTCACTTTTTTTTTCTTTAAACCTAAAATGTTGTTTGTACTATGAAGATATAAAAGAATACAAAATTTTTACAAATTTAAAGTTCAGCTGCTCAAAATGAGGGCAAAAGCTATTGCGTTTTGGTTTGGTTGAGGTTTTTATATAAGCTCAGAAGATAATTTAAGAACAAGCCCCATATTTTGCAAGCATAGGGTAGTAACATATAAATATCCCACTGACACCTGAAGACTTAGAACCATATTACTGAAGACTGTTATACTTTAGGGATTTTAGTATTTTGTGTCATGCGTGCTGTTGAAATAAAGGCATGTTACACCTATGCGATTTCATCACCTTGTCATTTAGACTGGACCATAACATAACCTGAGATGATGCAGGCAGGGGAAATACAACATACCACTCATTTCACTAACTCAAATGTTACACGCTGAAAAATGTTGTTACTCCTGTTAAATAAGCTTGTTGTGCCCATTTCTATTAAGGCTTCACAGTTTAATCTTTGAAAGCTGCTAGTGATGTTGAAAATTATGAAGAATGATGAAAATACTATACAAACTAAACTGTGAGTCTGTCCTCTCCCAGTCTGTTCCCACTGTTGCTTTCACTCACACATGGTGCTGTAAGGCAATTAATATGAATTGAGTTTATCCATTCTGCTTATCCTAGAAGCATGAAGTTTCATGCATGTATGCCAAACTTATTGTCTCATATACTGTAGTTCTGTTTACCCATGTTTGGAAGTTTCAGAAAGCTCACTACAGGAAAACAGATAAAGCTTTTCCATTGCACAGTGGAAGAGGCACAATGGTAGGCCAATATTATAGCTGTTACAAAGAGAATATTATACCTGTGTCCCATTGTAATATCTGTGTTACTTTAAAGACCCCAAGTCCCTCAGAGAGTATCACAAATCCATATAATATCCCTTTGTGCCAGACTTTTGTATTTCTATCTCTGATTTAGTAGACAGATGTGAAAAAGCATATGAAGCCAGATAACTCCCTAGTAACTACACAGCTGCAAATGCTGAAGAGAGCAAATTATTCTGGCTAAGGTCAGTATTAATTTATGCTCAAAACTCTCCTTACAGACATGACATTTTTTGATGGTATAATATATCTTACTGTTATTTTGGGCTGATCCCTCCCACATTGATCAAACTGCTTCCCCATCTGTGGCCTCTTCTAGCATAAGGTTGTAAAGCATTCAGATCCCAGTATTTGCTTTTCCTGGGCAAGGAAAGTAGTCTTAACTCACAGACAAAAGCAACAGTAGGTTAAAAAAGTCTCAAGACAGCAGAATTTCAAGGCTTTATGATATCTTACATCTGTGAGAGTTTGCAAAAACACTTTCTCCTGTACCTTCATTTTATTATTTCTTCTCAGGAGGGGAACACAACCCAAAAAAGTTCTAGTTTGCTTTTGTCACTGGCCAGATTCTTAATGTTCATGTCTTGTTTTCCTCCCTTTCATCTGCCTAAACCCCTTACCAAATTCCCATTCTGCTATGACCCCAGGTTTGGCAGACCCACTAGCTGTACTCTGTATTATATAAACAGTTAGGACAAAATAACGTGCTCCTTTATAGACAATTGGCATTAGCTAGTGGTCATTCATGGCAGGGTAACATGGTTGCCTAATGCTTTAAAATTTGAAGTGGGTTGGATAACAGTTTTAGAAGGTATTTTAATGATGAACTGACCTGATTTAGCTTGGACACCTGCCTTTCCCATAAAGGAGAACATTAGTTTTATTTTTTTAGACTGTATTTTGAAAGATACTAGGTTAGGGAATGTCATTCAGAAGTTTTAAAACCTCTTATGTCATCTCTCTGTGTTTAGCTAGGAGTCTTTCCACTTTTTTCAAACATTAGTGGATCAGTTCTTGAAAAATAACAAGCAGCTGGCCTTAGATGGAAAGGTTTAGAGCACAGCTTGATGCATTGTAGACATATGCCTTTTTGCTATGAACCAGCCAACAAAGTTATAGATCTGTCCTAACTTGGCACTTTCAGCAGTTCTGTCTAGTTTCAGCTCAGCACAATGCTTATGAAGCTGAAGGGCCTTAGGTCAGCTTGGAGCATAAGTAGGAACAAATTGTCATCTGCACAAAATATGTTGTTTAGCTATACCTACAAAAGATTGCCCCACATACACACTGTCCAATGCCAAATGAATTTATCACGCTTGGACAGCATCCCAGAAAATGATCGTATTGACTCTGGGAGTAGAGCAAGGGGAATTAATGTGGAAAGGAATTGATTCAGGTTCAGAAAAGTATTGCAAGAAATGTTGCAACCTACTGAAGTAGGCGATGAATGGCATGAACGCTACAGTTCTCCTTGGTATTATTTCATAGAAATTAATTATGCCTTGAGAAAACACCTGTCTGTGTAACATATGTTCTAACTCTTCCAATCCATAGTACAGAAATACCAGATTCCTCACTGGAGAATCTCAGAGAATCTCAGTATAGGTCCAAGATCATGACTGGGAACAGACTTTTTAGCAGGGCCTGTAGCAAGGACAATGGGTAATAGCTTTAAACTGAAAGAGAGCAGATTTAGATTAGATATTAAGAAGACATTTTTTATGATGAACATAGTGAAACACTGGAAAAGGTTGTAGATGTAGATGTTGTAGATGCCCCATCCCTGGCAGTACGCAAGGCCAGGTTGGATGAGGCTTTGAGCAACCTGGTCTAGTGGAAGGTGTCCCTGCCCATGGCAGGGGGGTTGAACTAGATAAGTGTTAAAGGTCCCTTCCAACCCAAACCATTCTATGATTCTGTGATTCTATGACTTGTGTCACAACACACAGTATTGTGGTGTTCACGCCTGGTTTTGGAAATAGCTACTTTATTTCTGCTAATTACCAATTTTGCCTGCAGGATTTCCTCCATACGCACAAAGGTGCAGTGTTTGCATATAAGGCAACACAAGATGATTTGTTTTCTTCCTTGTAGCCACTTACACTGGAAATTAAAAAGTCATAAGAAAAGCATATGGTCTCAGAAAAAAATAAATAAAAAAAGGTGCTTGCATTTGCAAAATTCAGGTCTGGGAGCATAATACAAGTAGGCTGTTATCCTTCAGAATTCAGGGAGTATGCTTATTTTGGTTTGGGTCATCATGACATGAACACAAAGTATTAACTTCTTCTTTTTGAAATGAAAAATTTCACCTCTGAGAAAGATCTAGGTTATCTTGAAAAAAGATAGCATAGCTCTAAAATTGAGATATCCAGCAATTCTAAAGGATCCAAACCCTATCAAAGTCACTAGAACAATTCCCATTGATGCTCACTGTATTAGTGTCCTGTCTTAAGAAACAACAACTTTAGTTAGCTTAATCTTTAAATATTCCCTTGATAGAAAGTGTCATGTAGCGTTGAGCAAATAGTAAATAACAGTTACCAAGTAAAAAGGCCTTGGACGACAGTCTTGCTCTTGGTCTCCCAGCCTTCTAGACTAGAGGCCTGGCCAAAGAATGCCATGGTTCCTTCTGAGCTAACATGCCTGTTTCTCTACCCGTAGTGAAAGCCAAAATGGGAGCCTGATGAATGGGTATGTCTCTGCTATGAGGCTGTGATATAGCTGGGATGCACATCCAGGGATTTGGGATATTCTGAGTGCTCAAGTTAAGGTATAGTTACTGTAATCTTTGGATACAATAAACCAGCAAGTTAACTGAGTGGGTTTAGTATGGTTGTAGCCTTTTGCATTCTTTGGACTTTGTTGTTTAAACTAGTATTTTTGCTATTAGAGATACTTTAAAGACACTGTCTAGGTCCTTCTCAGTTTTATTAGGGTCTCTCTATTGCTTATGCTAGTGGTTGTATTATATTCTTAGAGGTGTTACTTTGTCAATATACACTGTCTCTTAAAATCACTCTTATTTATTGCCTACAGCATACATGTAATACCCATCTCTAGTAATTTGCAGATGATCTCTCGGAAATGCTGCCAAAATTCCAGAAAGCTTCAGGATGGTCCTCCCTATGTGTTGAATGTAGTGTTTAATGGCAAACCCATTTCAGAAATGCTTGTCATGTTTTTTCAGCTGTGCACCTGCTTTGGAAAGGAATCTGAAGTGGAGCCTGATGTTGCCTTCACGAGATACACCATGCTAACTGCAGGCACAGTATCTCACTCAGCAAGCACAGAGTCAGCAGCAGAAATTCCAGTTACCGTGTTTTGTAGATGCCAGATGTTAAGCTTCAACTCTGTAGCACTAAACTGCAAAGTGCCACGGATCTCATGCCAGAATTAAGGTTGCCTGTTCATAGCACAGACATGTCTTTCGTTATAAGGAACAACCAGAGATAAGACAGATATTGGCAAAGGGAGAGAGGAGAAGGGAATTTCTACATTTATTAGTCATGTTATTGAAGAAAGAGGAAAGATTTTATCATGCCTGCCTTGCTGAAAGCAAAGCTGTGGGTTCACCAGATCGGCTGGTAAGTGTGTAACTGAGTCTTGTTTTGTGCACGATAATGCTAGAAGGCTGACATCACTTTCCTTACAGTAAAGAGGAAGAAAGTTGTGTCATCAAGGTGCTCGCTGCATGTATACCTCTGTATGCATGATCAGTAGGTGAGCATTAAGCTGGCAATTGCTGTAGCCATTAATAAAATGTGACTGAGGGTAAGACAGCACCAATCTAAACAGGGAGGGGAGGAAAGCCACGTCATGGACACTCCACTGGCCCAGACTGATGAAAGGGCCAAAGTCCTCCTAGCTACTACCCACTGCTTGGTAAATGTGTACCTGGTAATTAAAGCACTTAGCGTGAACGAAATAAAAGCTAATAATGTGAATGGAATGATAGCATCCTACTTATGGTAAGCCCTTTAATGGAAAAAAGAAACACTTATTTACTAATAGGTTTTGTTTCACTGGTAAGAGGAGCATGGTCCCTTTAAAAGCCTTGGCCTCCTTTTCTAAATGTTGTTGCTGAGCTGTGCCCCACCCCTGCATAAGCAACACCTGCATACCTGCAGGGTACTTTCTTCTCCATAGCTTGTACACCTTGATAATGTATGCAGGTGGAATGATCTACCTTTGCAATGCTTAGCCATATGCTTCATTAATGTAAGGACATTGATCTAACATTTGCCAGATCCCCAGTGACGTAATAACTTACAGCGCTTCTAGTATCTTTTCTGCGGCATTTGTGTTCTTGGTAGACACTGGGCTGATGAGTTTTAAAAGGAAGAAAAAGGTGCACGTACACACAATACAAAACGATTTCGTATGTCTTGGCACTGTGGGAGCTGTATACCACAGTCTTCTCAGCAAACTGATAGCGTTTCAGAGCGGTTTCTCAGTGTTGACTGACTGCTTCTCGTATATGTTAAGCTGAACTGGGGGTTTATGCAATTGCTGTGGATACAGAAATGTGTAACACGTCCAGGAATCCTCACAGTACGGATCCTACGAGGTCTGAAGAAGCCTGTTGGATTTTAAGGAGGAGTGAGGCACTTGGGATTGATTCAAGGCCTCAAGAAATCTTTCTTCACCAAGCTGTATATATGTGTGTCGCTCTAAGAAGAAATTGTTAACTTGCGGAAAAATATGCAGAGGATCATGTTCTTTGCCTCTTGACATGCATGCTGCTGAAGTTCTACAAGGGACCAGACTGCTGCTTTGAGGAGCAGTGGGTTTACTAACAGGCTTAAGGCTACTGACAGCCATTTCTTTTTCTCACCAATAGTGTGGAGCAGAGCATTACTGCTGCACTCTGAGGGTTATCTGCTTCTGGTAAGGCTCACTGGAGTACAGCAGACATCCCCCAACAGGTATTTTGGGTCTCTGGCATGCTCAACACACAGGCAGTGTATTGACAGATACAGGTCACATTTTCCTTGTTCAGTGGAGGAATAGGGGAATAGGGAACTTCAAGAGTATATGTAAAATGTAAATGGGGTAAATAAGATACCCCTTTGAAACAATGAGAGCTTCATTCTGTGGGAAGGAGGGAGAGAGAGAGAGAGAAGAGAGAACAAAATGTTAGGAGTGAGAGCAGGGAGGTGAATACATGGAGGAGAAAAATAATCATAGAGCAGAGGCACAGTGTAAACTGCAGAAGGAGGCAGAGGAGAAACAAATGTGGGGTTTATTGGGTTAGCACAGCCGGAGGTAGAGAGATGGTTAGCAAAAACCAAAAATGAAGGCATGTGCATGCCCACCAGCCGGAGCTGCATAAATATCAGGTGGGGAGGAGCTCTCTGCCCATGCTTTACAGGATCAAAAAGCAAGTGCAGCGTTTTGGTATATGTACAGTGTATAACACAATGCAGTTGCAGGCCTGATTACCATTAAAAGATAGTGTAGACACAATCAAAAATTACCACCCCAGTAGGAAAGACAAGACAAGGGCTTGGCAAACCACTGGCTGACCTAGTCTGTCACTCCTTATTTTGTTCCCAGTTATTCATTGAGGAGCTAATTAGTGGCACGTTGAAGAACTGAGCTCATTAAGACATAGACTTCTTTGCATCTTCTTCAGCTAATCTTCAAACCAACTACAGAGTTTTGGTGCATTTCATTTTTGTAGACAATGCCACTGTATTCAAACCCCATTGTCCTTTCTTTTGGCATTTGCACATTGTCACTGCCATTAGTGGGGCTTCTTTCAATGCAATGGCTGGAGATTGCGCAGTGTAGAAATGCTGCTGTTTTTTTTTCTGGACTATAGTCCCTGCCTGGAGCAGGTGGGAGCAGTACACAGATTCTGCCCCACATGCTTCATATCACAAGGACCTCACTGGTGTGTAGATGGAGAACTGAGCTGCACTAGAGAGAACTTCCAGGATGACAGACAGCTCTGGAAAATCAAATCAGCTTTAAAGAGAAACACACAGCATATAGGGGCTCTGTACTGATAATAAACATTTACAATCACTAGATCATGACAACTGCAGCATGCAGGGATAATTGTCTGTTATAAATGGCACTGTAGTAATGAGGAGACCAGTGATCTGTCTCTAACATGATTATATACCACAAATCAACGATAAGGCAGGCATTGTTTCTGTGATTCACTTTTGCCAAAGATGAATGACCATAAAGGAAAGAAAAACAAAAGTCAAAACAAAGCGTATAATATGTGGATGCTTTTCAGCCTAAAAAAAATCTTGAAATTAATTCTCTTGTAGACTAATAGACTGATACATCTAACCAATGCAATCATAGAAAGAATGTGAGGTTTATGAATTCATTTTGGCCTTAGCATTCACTCTGCAGCATTCTGCACCATGCAGCACGCAGGAGGTGTTACACTGAGGAGACAAGAGAGTAGAGTCCTGACAACTTGCAATTACCAGAATCCTTGTGAGCACATTCCTCTTGAGCCAGTGGTGCCATTTCATGGCTAAATTTCAGCTTCATTAGTTACACTCTATTATATTTCCCCAAAAACATAACTGTCATTGTCTTCAATTATTTGGAGATAAAAATTTGCATGTTTTTTTGGAGTATGAGAGTTACATATAAAATTCTACATGCATATTGTGTTTTTCAAGCAAAGAAAAAGATACAGTATTTGAAGCAAGGAGATTAATATCAACATAAGGATGAAACCACATTAGAACAGCATCTGGGGAAATGAGCTGAGGTAAAGGTTGGTAACTGGAAGACTGAATGGATGGGAAATGTGAATGTAAAGGAAAATAAGTGTATTTGTAAAGCGATAGATCATATAATTTATTTTGCATGTGTCTGGCTAGAAAGTTCTCATGATGTTTGCAATCTTAATGGAATTTAAATTTCTTGCTTTTGGTGCCCTAATATTGAAAAACTTTCAAATGGGATTTTGCAGAGAGGGCAGGCAGGTTGTACCAGGATCATAGAAACCAAACAAGCTGCTTTTCTCTGTTTAATGTTGCCTCTGCAAATGCCATGTCCACAAACAAAGACAAGAATGATTTATTTAATTAATCACAAGGCATGACTGTAATTTTATTTCTCATCTGAAAAATGAGGAATATGGTTACAGCAGTACAGTGCCCCGTCTCCATGACAGACCAGGGACCTCTGGGAATCTAGCCTAAAACTGGGACAATGCCTTAGCAGTTTTGTCAGCTGAATCCTAAATCTGAATCCTAAACTGTTTCTTAGAGCCTCTGTGTTTTCCCTAGAGTGTTTCTCATCTGAACGCTGACCAAGCTTGACCTATTTTGTTCAAGATTTGATGAGATCACAGTGCAAGCCTGTCTAACTGCAGGCCATAAATCGTTGTAATCCTCCATCTGGTCTCTCTCTGACAAGCATACACTTTGCTCAACCAGGGTGATGCAGTCTGCCAGTGCTGTCTTCTAGGTGCCTTAGGCTTATGAGCAGGGTGGGGTAGAAAGAGGGTTCCCCAAGCTGTAGGGTTCACGTACTGTGTGACTGGACTTTGCAGGAGCTGGACCAATTGTGCACTGACTGTAAGTCCACTTCTAGATTGCAGGTTTCCAGACAGAGTAAGGCAGCATTGCTATCTCTTGTGATCTGCAGTTTTCTGGGGACCTTCTGTGGTGATGTCCATATGAGTGTTTGATCCTTCTCTGTAAAGAGGATACTTTAAGACATGCAGACAAAATGTCTTACACTGAAAACTATTTTATACCTTATTGTTTGAAGAGGAAATGGGTGCCTTAATTTTGCCTTTTTTTTTTTTTGTTTTTTGTGCTTCCCCATTTTAAAGAATCATTGGCTGTGGTATTTAGAAAACCATTTAGTTTTCGTAAGTGTTGGTAATCCATGTAGTCCTTTCCCTTCTCTCTGATACCTCTACCACCAGCAGAATCTCTGGCTATGCACAGCATGCTTTGGTCCTTTAACTGTATTATTAGTAGACTGAGATCATCACTTGTAATTTAGGTTGCCCAGTACTTCCTACATTGAGACTGTATTGATTTTATGTGTTCAGAACTTCATCAAACATTAAGTGTCCTCCCTGTGTGCTTCAGGCAGGATATGTGTAGAAAATGTTAGCAAAAAGTTCAAGAATTTCTGAAAACAGGATAAAGAATAACAAACTGATTTGCCAAAGCTGAATACATTAGAGAACCTTTTTTTGACAGAGAGAGAGTCTAGTGCTCTTGTCCACTCAGGAAGAGAAATGAAATCTGGCAGGGAAAGGAAAGATGAATTTTGTGTCAAGAGATGAGGTATGAGCTGTAAGCCAATCTCAGTTTTGCAACTAAATATTGCAAAAACAGTTTTTATAATGGCTACCTGCAGCATGAACCTGGGGAGAAAACAAAATCACTCTCCATTATTTGACCTATTTGTTCTGTTCATTGAATGAGACAGGGGGCTTTAAGAAGGAACATACATGAGCATGAAATTAAAGATGCACCCAAACTACTGGTAAGATTATACCAGCAACACTAATTTTGATCAGCCACAACTTTTAAGTGCTTAACTTTTTTTTTTTTTACAATTTTTACTTATAAGAGGGTTTACAGATGTGATTTGTCCAATAGTGTATGAACTGTGGAGGTGGTTGCTTTTAAAACTAAAGCTTTTAATGCTGGTCAAACTTGTTTGTGAAAACTTCGGGGTTTTTTGGTCAAGCAAGAAAACAGTGAAAATTAAAATTGGTCTAAACGGTCTTGCATTGTGTGCAACTTTTTTCAACACTTGTTGTGACTGCCAGGATGTTTGAAACTTACAAGGTAAATTCCTCCTGCAGGTGCAAATGGAAACTAATACAATACATGTACATTTATTATCAAGGCTGTCTGTGACTGAGAACTCGCAGAGAGCCCATTGTCTTGGGATGACTAATTAAATACTGATTTACTTACTCTCTGGAGTTCAGTTTCTTCCACACCTTAAACAAAGAACAAAGAAAAACCCTGGAATTGGAGAATACAAGAAAGAAAAAAACATGGGAATGCAGGCTTACGCACTGCCCAGGTACCGGCTTCTTTAAGCCAGCTGAGCACAGTTCTGCCTTTTGAAGAGTTAATGATTTTTGGTGGGATCCTTGTGATTCTTTGGCCTCTGCTGGTTTACGAACAGCAGGAGGGCAACAGGTTTTTGCTTTTTACTATATAAAGCAGTGTCCAGCAGTTGCCTTTTCTAACATGCAGTAATCATACCAGCTCACTAAATTCCTCAGTACTACCATGCTTTCTCCTAGCTGCCTGTTATTCACCAGTGAGCACTGCTCCTATGCTTAGTATAGTTCTTCTACAAGCATGTTTGCAGTTTTGTTCAACATAGAGGTATTTTTTCCTTGTTTAAAAAAAGAAAGTTCACAAAGTCTACCACAAATAACCAATTTAAACTGTCTGAAGCCAACAACATTATCAAAAAGATAAGTTTTGCCCTTTCTCCCACCTCAGTCCTGCCCCTGCACAAGATCAGCACAAGGATTTGGACAGCCACACAATGAACCAGACCAGGGAATTGTTCCAAATTAAAAATGAGCTTGGCCCCAAAACATTTGTTTTCCCCAGCCAGATCAGTTCCCTGGGCCTGTTCAGTTCACAGCTGCATGAACAACTGTGCCAGCACAAAGGGGGTGGGTGACATGGGGTTAGGGATGAGCGGCCGTTGTGGAGGAGGAGGAAGGGTGGGACTGTTTTACTACTGACTTATGCAGCCAAGAGTGACACTGAACTTGGGCAACATGACTTAGACTTGCACCATTTCAGACAAATTGAAAAGAGGTTTCTAAATTACTCAAGATAAGTACCATTTATATGGGGAATAAAAATAAGACACGGTGCCTTTTTATATTAAGTTTTTAATCATTATACAAAATGAGCTGAGTGTTCTGTCACAAAATATCAACAAAACATGGAAGTAAAGGGATGCATTTAGGTGCAGTATTGTGGGGGTGTTCATCATGGAGAAGGCTCAGGGGAAACCTTGTAAAAGTCTTCCACTACCTTAAAGCAGAGCCTACAAGAAATATGGAGAGGGACTTTTTACAAGGGCAGGTAGTGCAGGACAAGGGGGAATGGCTTTAAACTGACAGAGAGGAGATTTAGATTAGATATTAGGATGAAGTTCTTCCCTGTGAGGGTGGTGAGGCACTGGCACAGGTTGCCCAGAGGAGCTGTGGCTGCCCCATCCCTGGCAGTGTTCAATGCCAGGCTGGGCGGGGCTTTGAGCAACCTGGTCTAGTGGAAGGTGTCCCTGCCTATGGCAGGGGGTTGGAACGAAATGAGCTTTAAGGTCCCTCCCAACCCAAACCATTCTGTGATTCTATGATTTTGCTACTCTTCCAATGGTGTAATATAGTTGTGTCCTCTTCGGGTATAAAGAAGGACATAGAGCCCCATATGCAAACGGTCATAATGGTTTGCCCAGCCTTCATCCACTGCCATGATCCAGTTCTTCCTATAGCTTCTTCAGCCCATGGATGCTAATGCAACTGCTGACCACAGCACTCCCTAGCCCTGCATAGCCCACTGTGACACACAGCCACTGGCACAGCACTGGTTGTTAGTACACTGGTAGTATAGCCAGTGCAACCAAATGACCATGGTGTAAGAGCTCAGGATAGCCAAACCATCTTTGATTCCTTTTCTCATAGAGTTATTAGTTTTAATTTTGTACCTGCTACTTGTCGGAATAAATTTTAACATATCATTCTCAGGCAGTTTTTGCAACAAGATATAACTGGGACAAGGACTGTAAGAACTTGAAAACAGTAATTAAAATGGGAGATAAGATTACTTTTAGTGGTGCCTTCCAAGAAACCAGTAACAGAGCTAGGTTATTCCAGTTATGTAAATCTTTTTTTAAGCTGAGTGACTGAAGAGAAATTTAGTTTTAAAAGAACCAATAATGTTTTGCTCCATGGTGTCCATTATGTCTTGCTGAGGTGATAGCCAGGAGAAAGTGAAACTACTTTCAGAAGCTTCTACATGGATGCAGGCAAGATCAAAAGGGAGAAATTTGTTCTCTAGAAAGTACAGTACTGGTGCAGTACAGTGGGCAGGAATACTTTGCTTTGTGGCAGCATGTGATTAGGCATCAGAACAGAGTGCAATCTCCTTTCTTTACCAGCAATATATTGCTGGAGCAAAGTCCTTACATCAAAGCCTATAGACAAAACAACGAATCTCCACAACAAGGAGATAAGGGAGTGCCCTACTTATTACTTTGTTTCAGCCCATACCTTTTGGATTCATAACTTTTAATAAAGATCTTGGCAGCTTTAGCTGGGTACATTAATCTTCGGAAAGTAATGAATTTTGGTCTGAATCTCATCATCTCAAGGGTGGAAAAGATGAACGACTGCTCATTCTAATCAAAGACCTTTCTGGTATCTGCAGATTTATGGCAGGAGCCTTATTCAATGTAACAGCGGGAAATACATGTCATAACCTTGTAAACTTATCAGTTCTGCGTTTATTCTATATGAATACCACTTAATCACAGTGGGCCAGTTTAGGAAGAACTTCTAAAGGCAAAATGGGTTCTTTGTTATTTTGCATATGAGAATGAGCCAGGAAACTAAGGCAGGTCCCAAGCAGACATTTGACTCTACAGAGACAAACCCATGAAGGGTTCATTCTAGAAAATAAACAGACACACCAAAGCAGGAGTATAGAAAGACATCATGTCATAGCTTCTGTCTTCAAGGCCTTTCACAACTTAGTTCCTCTTTGTGTGTAATCTACACAGTGCCAGCTCAAAGCTGCTCTTCCGTGAGGTAAAATTGAATCTTCGCTCTCAAGGATGAGGACAGATCAACTTCTGTAATAAAACAGCTTACTTTGTGTTCCACTGGAGGATGCAGAAGTAATTTTTGTGAGGATGGCACCAGAACAGTTCCTCCAAGCACTAGTCCCCTTAAACAGATCAAGGTAGCAAAATTTCTGCATGCATGCGTGCTGGCAATGGGCCTCTGACCTCAGCCCCACTCAGCCAGCCTTGGGCAGGTGCTTAGGGTGGCTAAGGCTGCTGGGGAGCAGAGGAGTTGGAAGGGAGAGAGATGGATGGGAAGGAGAGCAGTACCAATAGCCCTTTCACTCCAGCTGCCCACAGCAGCCAGTGGAGACAGGAAGGCCACGGAGCCCTCTTTAATGAGGTCAGGGCGTCGGATGAGAAGCTTCGCTGCTGCTATCATTTTGCTGCCCTGTTCAGTCTGCCTCTGGAGGCCACAGTTCAGCCCATCCCACCATACTGGCATGGGCTGAATATTTCCGCAGTGGTGCAGGACTGAAGTATTCAAACTAGCTCAAACCTAAGTGCCTTTCTCGACAGTGGAAATCAGATATGAACTCTGTGCTGCTGTGGCTAAAGAGCTCCTTGTATCCAGATGGGTAAAACAATATAAAGCTCTGCACAGTTATGATGATCTCCTAAAAATACTCCTTACCTTCTCCCACATGCTGTCTTCTGCCTGAGGCATCTTTCCCAAACACATGTGTGTGGTTGCTAAACAGTCTGCATATCCTATTTTAATAATGCTGAAGTGGGAGGCTTGCTTAGTACCTCACCTATGCAAAGAACAGGCAGACAAGCTATGAAGGATAGGGGTTGATAAACTTTACCAGCCAGGCCAGGTAACAAGGAAATAATGAAATAAAGTATCCTTAGAAAGCTGTTATTCTTCTTGGCAGAACTGCCTCTTCTCTCTGAAAATATTGTTGGTACTTTCTCACACCAGGGCAACACTGTAATGGCTAAAAAGAAAATTACTTCAGTGACTTTAATGTAAATAATATGTTTGATACAACTTACTTATCCATGAAACTGCTTTCTTGCAGAAAGCTGGTGTACATAAAGTTGAAGCAAAGCTACTGAGTTTGGAGCTAAACTGTCTCCAGCAGGCATCCTATCCCTGGAACCTCCTGAGTAAGCCAGAAGAAGCCTGGCTGAGGTTAACAAGAAATACTAAATCATAATCTGCACATAACCTCTGAATTTAGAGGAAGATTGAACGCTAATAGTAGTAGTAGTAGTAGTATTAATAGCAGTATTTCTTACATATTTGTTACATAATACAGTAGTATAAAATATGCAGCATAATTAATATCTTTTTAGCGCTTTGCCTTCTGATATGCTGTTTCTGAGACAGATTTTAAAGGTGATTAGACAGGTGCCTGGTGAGATGTCAAAAAGTGCCTATGAGATTAAAGTTCCCTTTGAGAATCTTGTTAGAAGTTTATTTGCAGAAGTGCCCCACGTCCATTAAAAGACAGGTTCACAGGCCGTATGACTGATGGTGTCATTCGGTTGTACACTTGATCTGATGAAAAGTCAGCCTGTTTACAGAAGGGATAGTTCATCTTTTTTTTCACTGCCCCAGCCTCATGGCCTGTTTTCCTTGCACCAGCCTGAATGATCATGTAGTTGCAGAGTAAAAAGAGGAAAAAATCCAAGTTCTCTGTCACCTCTTGACATAGCACAGTTATTCAGGCCAATACAGAGGAGGAACGCTGTTATGGAAGTAGCATCAAGCAAGACACCTAGGTGTATGTGCCCCTCTCCTCTCCTTTTTTTGTCTTCCTCATGTTTTTCATAATACCTAGGCAGATGCTAACGATGTTTAATTACAGTATATTAAAAGTAGCCAATGGAGTTAGAAGTGGTGAACACACAAGACACTGCTGATACTACTCAAGCACAGAGTAATGGGTTTGGACAGTTAGCTACGAGTTGAACATCTTAACCTGAAGTTTCAACTCAGCTGTGTACCAAAACAGCCCAGCCAGGGAAGCCTTATGGCAGATTTGACCATGGCACACTGCTTGTGCTTGCCCTCTGGTCTTCTCACACAACAAGAAGCCAATTCTAACCAGCTCTCTCCTGAACAACCATTCCAGTTATTAAGCATCAGCAAAAGGCCATACTAGGCTGTTTTGGAGCCTTTTTTAGGTAAAGGAGCATATTAATGTGTTTCTCCCCAAGCCTCAGTGTAAGTGGAAAATAATTTGATTCTCTCATGCCAAAGCAAACCAACCAGTCAACCCTAACAACAGCAAAATCCGTAAAAATGAAGTTCTAACAAGACACCTGACAAACTGCAGTGCTCCCCTAATTATCTGCTTGTCATATCTGTTTAGTGTGAATCATGCACTAAGATACTCAAGCAGTGAAGATCCAGTGGATGGAGCTTGATGCCAGCCCTGGTCCTGCCAAGTCATGCTGCAAAGCACAGAAGACCTCAGGCACATGTAAGCCCTTTTCTGTATATTTCTCTCTGTGAGACTGGATCACCAAGACTGCCAGGCTCTTGGGGCAGACACTACTGCTGCATCCACCACTCTTTACCCAGGACACGTCTCCCTGATTTAAGTACTGCTGTAGTACAAAACTCAGCAGAAGTCTCATGTTTTTCATACCTTGCTTGCAAATATCCCCATTACATTGACAAAATTTAAAGGCATTTTAGTTTGTCTTGAGATAAACCCTTACCAGTTTATATCTGCAGTCCAGTGCTGCACTGTATCTGTGCATGATTGTATGTAAAAAGAAAAGTATATTTGCTAATTGTAATTGCATACAGTACAACCCCAAAATACAAGTTAAAGCTGATTACCAAAGCTCACTCATCTTGATTCACTTAGGGCTCAAAACTTAAGTGTTAAAATCCTAATTTTATTCCAGACTTCCCCCATCAATATTATAGCATCGTTCTCTGTGGGAGTTCCTCAGTATGCTTCTGTTGTAGCATGCTGCCTAGCAATGTAGTACAATTTACCTGTTTGCAATTTATGTAGTATTTCCACAAAGCAATCAATGAATTTTAGATTATGAAGTTAAAAAGAAGTGCTAACATCACAGCCATAACACTGGGCGTTTTTTAGTGCTGCTGTCATGATCCTTCTGTGACCTCGGGCAAGCCATTCCAGTTCTGCATCTTCAGACTTGTAATGAATTTGGGTGGGAAGGTGGGTGACTCCAGGACTACTGGTCATCCTGTAAAAAACTCACAGAGCCTTAGCTTTTCTGGGCCTCAGTTCTGCTGGGTTTTAAAAAGAGGTTAATATCGTACCTAGAACTTCATATATATGTGAAAATTCACTGGCATAAGTACAAGATGTAATTACACCAGTGTACTATAATTTTTTGCCATGTGGAAATATCTTGTACATGTTACTTCATATCTCCTTCCAGGAACGATGACTGGGTAAAAGCCAAAGGAATTGTTAAATAATCAGTTTCAGTTCAGCCCTGCTCAGGTTGTGCTCACCCGATTACTGTAAGCATTCCTGTAAACACGGCAGGTAAGAGAGGCTTTACTGTTCCTCAGGAGGGCTGTGAACTTCCAGGTAGGTCCACTTTCAACTTGCAGATTCAGATAGAGCTGAGGCTCACTTCAGAGGGCCACCAGGGTGAGACCTCATTGCTATATATCTGATTGCACAAGAAGCCTCAAGCACTTTAATAGTTTCACTTGCATAAAGCAGGAGTAACCACAGCAGTACCCATGGCCAGGATGAGGTCCACACGTAAAGCACCGGGGACAGTGACCTGGTATTGGAAGGCATTACAGCAACTCCTACAATATTTAACACTGACCAAGTCAGGGGCTGAATCACCTGTAAGAGGCAGGACGGAGTCCAGCTCCATCGGAGCCTTTCAGGATTTAACTGTTAATAGCCAGTATCGCGGCACTTGGCGCTTTCCCTTAGCCCCTGCCGCCGCAACATCACGGGCGGACCTATGAGCGCCTTTTTGACCTCCGTAGGCCCCGAGGGCGGCCGAGCCAACACGGGCGGAGATCGGGACACAGGGAGCGTGGGGAACAGGGAATTAACACACCCGACCTCCTTCCCGCCTTCACCTCCCCTTCCTTCAGGGCGGCCGCTGGCAGGCGGCGCGCGCAGCGCTCCTAGCGGGGCCCGGCGGCGGGAGGTAGTTTGGAGAGGATCCCTCGCCGGGCCGGCGCAAGGGTGGGGGGGAGGGGAGGGG
>WYDI02004625.1:0-22477 GCA_009867235.2 Psittacus erithacus
AGGGCCACAAGGATGATCAGGGGACTGGAGCACCTCCCATATGAAGACAGGCTGAGAAAGTTGGGGCTGTTCAGCCTAGAGAGGAGAAGGTTGCTTGGAGACCACACAGCAGCCTTTCAGTATCTGAAGAGGGGCTATCGGGATGCTGGGGAGGTACTCTTCATTAGGGACTGTAGTTATAGGACAAGGAGTAACGGGTTAAAACTTAACTAAGGGAAGTTTAGATTGGATATAAGTAGGAAGTTCTTTACTGTGAGGGTGATGAGGCACTGGAATGGGTTGGCCAGGGAAGCTGTGAATGCTCTGTTCCTGGCGTTGTTCCAGGCCAGGCTGGATAGAGCTTTGAGTGACACTGCTTATTGTGAGGTTTCCCAGCCCATGGCAGGGGTGTTGGATGATTTTAATGTCCTTTACAACTCTAACTGTTCTATGATTCTATGATTTTAACTTGGGCAGCAGGAGTCGTATTGATCTCATTTTCTGCAGCCATCATTTTAATACCTTTGAGGATGGCAGAAATAATTGGAGAATAGGGCCCTGTGTTGAAACACATTTATATACTCTAAGACACTGCTTAGTCCCCAAAATCATAGAATCATAGAATCATAGAATCAATCATAGGATCATAGAATAGTTAGGGTTGGAAAGGACCTTAAGATCATCTAGTTCCTACGCCTCTGCCATGGGCAGGGACACCTCACACTAAACCATGTCATCCAGAGCTGTAGTGCAACATCACATATGGTGAGTTGCTATTCTCAGTAACTAGACATCAGAGCCATATGGATTATCTGTGAGGTGGATAAGTTGAGAGATGCTGAAAGTCCAGACGCAGTCAAAAGGGAAAGTTAAACATGAGTCTGTTTGCAAAGGTTTGTAACTCTGATCTGTGCATTTGGTCTCTTCATACGCTTCACATATAAAGAGACAGACTTCCTGGAATAGCAACAAAAGCCTCATAAATAAGAGATGTGATGAGACATACTAAGTGAAAACCTAGAATAACTTCCTCTTATAAAGTAGGGTTCTTATGTAAAAACAAGATCAGATGTAGAAGGTCATGAGGAGAAAAAGCAAAGCAGAGACTCATTCAAAAACTGCCCGTGACAGAGCACTGCTGGGAGAAAACAACTCTGTAGACCGGTGGTAACATCTCTGTGGCAGCACAACTTCTGGGAAAAACAAGGAAATTAAATGCAGGACTTCAACCTCTTGTCTCAGGGTGTAAACCTCTGACATTAAAACTCTGACATCTGTAAACATTTGCCTATGGACTAAAAAAGCATGGAAAGTGAATATAGCATACCCCTTTGTTGCAGGGCTTTGTCCACTGCCTTGAGGCGCTGGGAGCCCAAGTAATTTAGATCATGCTCAGGTTTTCATACTGGCTACTTGACCACCAAAAATACATGGAGATAGAATTTGAGCATTTAAATATAGGAGAGCAATGCACATTGCTTATTTACACATCTCAATGAAAAAAATAAAAAAAGGAGTCCAGAAGGACACCATAATATTACAGGTAGCTGTGGGTAAATAAGCACTGAGGCACCAGTACGGTGTCAAGGGGTTCTGCAGGATATCAGAGAGTCATTGAGTCTTAATTTACTATCCCCACTGATCTCTTTGGCATCAATATCAAGCTAGGACACTATGTCCTCCACCTTCTCTTTCCCCTGTATCCCCATCTGAAATGGCAGATAGCCTGCGCAGCACTTGCTGCATACTTTAATGCAAATGTTCAGTGGCAACCTTGCTGATGGTTTGCCTTAATTCACAAAGTGGGCAATGCCTCAAGTTATGACATCACAGCATCCACTCAGAAGAAATGTTCAGTTTCTTCTTCTGCCATGTCATCAGTCAGTCTCATTTGCCTCTATTTTCACTGCAATTACCTCTGTGATGTCCACCCTGCAAAATCCTGCTTGCTGTCTTACATACAAGTTGTGTCCCACATGGGAATAAGGGCATATAATTTTATATCAGTGGGGGTGTACATTACAAAATCTGTCTGAGATTTAACTGACTGATGAACGTGTTCACAAAATCATAGAATCATAGCATCATAGAATCATAGCATCATAGAATCATAGAATAGATTGGGTTGGAAGGGGTGACTTTCAAAGGTCATCTTGTCCACCCTCCCTGCAATGAGCAGGGACATCTTCAACTAGACTAGGTTGCCCAGAACCACATCCAGCCTGGGCTTGAATACCTCCAAGAACGGCACATCCACCACCCCTCCAACACTCCGCTGGACAGCCTGTGCCAGTATTTTACCACCCTCATTGTAAAAAATTTCTTCCCCACATCCATCCTGAATCTCCCTTCTTCTAGTTAAAAGGAAAGTTGCATGCACTAAGATGGCCAAAGGGAAACATCTTTGAAGGGCCAATGGCTAGCTGCAACCTTCAATCTCACATGCACGATTTGAACCTCCAAAGGAAAGAAGTGTGAATTAGATGAAACAGAAACAAATGACTCAGAATGAACAAAGGGCTCAGCCTTTGTAATCTAGTATTTCAGATTCCAGTGACAAAGTTACAGAGGACAATTTAGAGTCTTTATTAAGGGATGTCTAAAGAAGTAATGAACCATGAAGAAGTGACATGATCAATAGATTAGCTCCAGTTTTCATTTGTTATAAATCTCACCTAATTGCTTGCTTGGGTCTGCCCATGGTCTTCATTGCATACTGTCATGTCACCTTTGAACGTTGCTCTGTTAATTATAATTGCAAACAATGGATTGTCTTTGAAATATTTCCTTCAGTTTTCTTTCTTTTATGTCACAACTGAACTTATGCCTCCTTAATGTATTATAAAAAGGAAATATTTTCCCCCTGTTGTGCCTGAAGACAAATGTTAAGTCAAAATTCAGAAGTTTCTAATATCCTAGACCTAACACTGGCCAAAGAAGCACCACCACTGTGTACAGTAAACAGGAAAGGCAGCTCACCAAGTATGGAACCTGTTTAATATGTCCATACACCTGTGAGCACACATATACTCCCCATGTCCAAAATAATTCAAAATGCCATGAAAGATTGGAATCTTCTCAATTGTACAACAATTTCAGGAGGTTTTGCAGGTTAGATTCTTTTTTTAACATTGCTTGCAGACCGTAAAGAATATTGTTGCACAGGAGGGTCCTTCAATGAGTTCTAATATGAGTCAGGAGCAGATCTTTCTACCCACTGGGTAGCATTTACATTCATATGTCATACAGAACCATTAATCATTCTAGCAGCCTCTCTACCTCGTAGGAAAAGTAGGATAATGACAACATTTTATGTGTGCAATTAATCCTGTGGCAGATGTGTAGTTTCCAAGACTACTGACATTAGAGCATTGACAGGATTTAGAACAAATATTCAGGCACGGAGTTAGTAATGATTTTAATGTAATAATATCCAGTTACTCATAAACACAGAATACTCAGACCTTAAGTTTTACAAAAGTGTTATTATTTTAAAGGCTTTTAAAGAACTAGTGAGGAGGGGTTTATATTCCTAATGCTGCCGTTGAATAAACAGCATACAATTAACATAGCAGCTGGGTGTGCATAATTCCTCAATTCCCCTCCACTCTGTGATTGTCACCATTTGTGAAGTCATAGGGGCAATTTATAGTGAAAATAAAGTTTACCCAGGGAAAACAAATGATGCCAAGCAAGCAGCATATATCTTTAAAAGTTTGCTTTTAAAATTATGCTCCCTTTCATTTCTGCTAAAAAGACCTCCTTAGCTGGATTCTTGACAAAGGGATAAATTCAATTACATATAATAAAACTGAGGGGAGTACAAACCCCCTTTCACAAAGGAATCCCTTTGCAATGCATGCGGAACTTCAGCTGAGGATGGTCAGGACAGCTACATTTCCATGTTTTGATGCTTTTTCCTCTATTGACTATTCATTATTTATTACAGTATTATTTCTTATTCTGCTATGAGGTGGGTGTGCTGGTGAGCCCCATGAGTTTGAAGGATACACTTTATACAGGTGTGATTGTTCATACTATTTTAAAATAGTGTATGTTTTGTAAACTGAGTAGAAGTGTGAACTCGTGGCAGTGCCTCATAGTTTCAAATCATATAGCATATATGCACCTGATATGTCTCCTTATGGTGTGGAGGAATCATAGAATAGTTAGGGTTGGAAAGGACCTTAAGATCATCTAGCTCCAACCCCCCTGCCATAAACAAGGATGCCTCACAATAGACCATGTTGCCCAAGACTCTCCAATCTGGCCTTGAATGCTGCCAGGAATGGAGCATTGTATAGTCATTTTTAGCTTGGACCATAGATTCTCCAATTTCATGGGAATAATGAATGTATGAAGCCAATAGCCCTCAGTGTGGTGGCTCTCAGTCAGACTTGCTCCCCAGAAAATAATGTGGACCAATATAAGACAGAATTTACCTCCATGGCTTCACAGTATGGCTGTCAAACTGCTACGTAGCTATAAATCCTGTACTCTTAACTTCAAACAGAGGTTTTGTGGAAACTTTGCAAAATGAGGGAGAAATAGGTCTGCATTGCTTGCTTTTCACTTCTCTTAAACTATATGACCAAACCAAGAAATGTAGGAGTCTACAAATTCTCATGTTCAGAAGAGGGCTTGCGGAAGAGGACTTTTTACTGGAGAAAGCTCCAAGAAGATCTTGTGAACACTGCGTACTCGCAGCTTTACACAACGTACATCATTGGGCAACTTTTCCAGACTTGAAGCTGAAAACACCCAGACACGTACAGGACTTGACAGACTGGATGTCCTATGCTTTGTGTGACTAAGATGGGTGGAAAGGAATTTCAGCCCTGTTGTGAGCTACCTCCACACCTGTTTTCTGCAGTACAGCCATGAGTCACTTAAAATGTCCTGCTCCTCAGCTCCTTCATTACCCTGAAAGTCACTATCCATAGTACTCTGCTGCCTTTGGGATATTTTAATCTCCTGCTCTGCCTCTGCATCATTAACTCGCATGAGGAGACAAGGAAAGAGTGTATAAGCCTCAATTGCATGCAAATTGATACTCTCCCTCACCACCAAAAAAAATCCATGCGACCTTGGTGACTGAATGCCTTGGGTCTGCTTAGGAAATGTAAATTGGGTAAGGTTTCTATTTATTTTAATTGCACTCTGTCACTGTGCTGTGTGAGGACATTTTGACCTGTTTCCTTGTAATAGTCTCTAAGCTATTTTGCAAAGAAAGGAACTGGATTGTCACTGTTATTCACGGGCTTACATCAAGATGAAGGTAGTTTCAACAGTTCCCCCAAAAGCAGATGTTAATCTTTGAGAAACTGGGAATATGAAGCCATTTTCATCCCCTGTGTTAGACATTCTTATCTGCTCTCTGGTATCCTTCTCACTTGATCCACTTTATTATTGTTTGATTAACTTTCATTTGTAGAAAATACATTTGACTCTGTATTTCCATTTTTTTTCACCCAGTCCATAGCAATATGAGTACTGCATGTAATACTGAGTTGCTGTTAACAGTATAATTAACTGTAGGGATTTTTTTTATGTATTAAAATGGTGAAAGATAATAAACATGCTGTCAGAAATGTTTGGAACGCCTGAATTCTGTGATTATTATCTGTGAATCTGTGAGTAGCTGCATGCCAATTTGTTCCAATTGAAATGTGGAAAAAAAGGTTATTTACTATAAATAGCACAATTATTACGTACACTGCTTCTCTGTTTTTTTAGGCTAGAATCAAGCTAGTTTCTTCCTTTCAGAAACTGTATGTAGCAAAAAGTTGAAGTTGTGGCCACTTTTTATCTGGTGTAAGTCACTGTGTTCCAAAAAACCCACCAGATTAGCCCCATGTTCTCCCTTTTGTCACGCAATGAAATAAGGACTGTAACAGGTCAAATCAAGCATCTGTCCAGCGCAGTAACAAGCAGCAGTTAGTGCAAATTGCTTTGGAATACAGCATACTGTAGCACTATGGACCTACACTATTCCTGGGAATTCGTGGCCAGATTCTCCGAGTTGGAAGATGCCTCAAGGGCTTCATTGGCAATAGCCACTGAGTAGCCTAAATCTGTGAATTTGTCAAATCTAGTCTTGAATCTACTTACACTTCACAATATTCTGTAGAAATTAACAGTATAATGCTAATAATATGTGGAATGCAGAAAAAAAGTTATTTTTGTTTCTTTAAAAGTTATTGCCTGGGATTTCCATTAAATGCTCCCTTTTCATGGTGTTCCAATAAGGAGAGGATAAATATTTCCTTTTCACCTTTTTGGTAGTGCTTATTATTTTAAATATGTCTGCCCATCATATTTCTCCTGGGCTGTCTTTTATCCTACAGAGCCTTCCAAACCAATTTAGTTTCTTTGTCTGAAAATCATCCCATATGTCTGAGCATTTCTAGTGTCCCTTCATATATTTTCCTACAAAACTTCCTCAGATAAGCTAACTAGTTCTATATTAGGAACCAAGATGAGTGTTTTCAGGTGTAGTTAATGGTTTATACAGTAACATAATATACCATAGTCTTTATTTTGCTCTTGGTTCTTCATATAGCAATTGTCCTTTTTGCCCGGCTGATGGTTCATCATATTAATCATATCTGATTTCTTTAGGAAGTCTTGAGTTAATGCTGGCAACAAGGGTACAGCAAAGGGAGATGACTGCATGAAAGAAGTGTTCACCTTTCTGACACTTCAGAGATGTCTAATGGAGCATCTGAGCACCTGAGATCCATCAACTGCTGGGAGCACTCCCCAAATCACAGTGTCAATAAAGACTTCTGTGGAACAAATCCGCAATGGGGCTGCAAGTCTGTAATAATGGGATAAATGGAAACAGGTGGAAAGAGCCAGAAGCAGGGAGAAAATCAGGTGCAGAAACCAAGAAACATCCTGGATCTAGGCTATTTCAAGGCTGTTCAGTTTAGTAATTTTCTCATTTCCCCTCTTGATTTGCTAAAAATGATTTTATAGATGATTTGACCTAAGCAGTTTTGTAGGTTGATGTCATGCTGAATGGCCCTAATGAGTGAGCATTTAGGATTTCCTCTTCAGTGAAAGATTGAAAATAATCTGTTTTGCTTTTCTGCTATGGTTTTTATCTTTCTTTTACTTCTCAACCATGTGCTAGTTTCACTAGCTCTACAGCCAGGTCCCTGGTTCTGAGGCACTTAAATGTAATTTATTACAAGACTTTTTACTTCTAATAACTTCTTTTTCAGAATGTTTTGTAGCTGTTTGTATTTCCATCTCCATATTGACTTGTCAGAGCTGGTAGTATTTATGCTTTTATATATATTGTTTATATCAATTTTTTGAATTATGTCTTTTTAACTGCCTGCTTTGGAACTTTACTTTTCAATTGTGAAAAAAAATCTTTAAAATACTACTTTTTTAATGGGAAATGGAGGGTGGGTTTTAATATTTTTAGTATTAGTGTCACCACAAGCTTGGAAGTGGGGATTCTGCAACCTCTTTCTTTTCTCGCTAGCCCAAACCTCTATTAATTCTGTTAGTTCACTTAATGTTAGGCTTCTTTAACTCTCTTGTGTTGCTTGACCTGAAAGCATACAGTTAAGTAATCACCAGATGGAGTCCACAAATTAAAAAAAGAAACCTAAAGAGTCTAGTGAAAATAAAGTTGCACTAAATTAGATGTCTCTAACAGGTAGCCTGGATAAAAAAGGAAATAAATGTAACAGCTGATGTGCAGACTATTAATAATTTTGTGATTAATTTTGGAACAGAATAAATTTTTAAAGTACTACTTCTTTGAAAAGCAGAGCATGAAAACAATATTCAAATAATAATGCAAAAAAGTAATTGGATATTCATTAGTCAGCTCAGGATAAAAAATGCTTGATATATTTTGTGGTTTTCTTCAATAAAGCTGAGTATACCTTTCTTTTGAATAGTTTACTAGCATACACTGACAACTAGGTTATAATTAATTGCAGGACATGCTTTATCTGGAATCTGTACTCAGATTTTTGCCATACACATTTGCCAGTCCTATCAATCATTTCCAACATGAAAGATACATTGTTTAACTCCTGCCCAGCTGCACAGATTTTCATGTTACTAATTTGAATTGTTTACAGTGTATGAGTTTACCTTAACAACTGCGCAATGCAGTATATTGCTTCCTGTTTGCAGTGTTTATAGCTGTAAGAGAGAAACCAGTGTAATTTTTGCAAATTGACATTACATCTGTTCATGATCTCTTATTAGCACATGTTGATCTCATTTCTACTGTCATATGCTTTTAAACTAGATACCATGAGCTGTGGAGAAATGTTGGCTAATATAGCATGTCAAGGTATAATATGCCTTCCTGCAGCATCTTTTCCAGAAGTGCTGGGCTAGAGAGGAGTGCCTAAGAAATTCCAGGCTGTTAAGCAGATTTCAGATTTAGTTTGTGAAAATCCTTGTCATGAATAAACCGTGCACTGAATAAACTGCAAGTAAAAATAGCTTTGTTATGCTTTCAAGCTTCTGGCATATCTTACCAAAACATGTGAAGCGAAGGCAAAATGATTGTCAAATTTTAGGGAGATGTTCCACTGCTGACCAAGTAGCAATGGCAGTAGTGTTGTCTCCCAGGTTACTTTTTTTTCACTGTATTATCCACCATTACTCAGAGCAGATGCTCTTTGATTTATGCCAAAATACACTAAACTCAAGCCAGTGAAACACTTTAACCCACAGTTAATCTAGCATACTATGTGGTCCCGGTTTTCTTGTGTTTTCAAGATAGATTGTCATTGCATACAAGAGTAAAATATTAAGTAATGCTGCTTCAACAACAACTACAATTAAAATCCTAGCGTAATGATAATCTACAAAACGCAAATTATGGAGAGGATGAAGGGAAAGTACAGCAGGGTTTTTTCATAGCAAAAACTGCTGTGGGATTAATGCCACCATACTCACAGTGTTAATACATAGAGTAGCCTTTGCACAGTTAGCATGTACTAATTGATATTAATACAAATTGATTGACAGGAATTTACTGCTTCTGATTATACTAGAGAATCTGATTTCTTTTCCTTTAGGAAATAGTTTTGCCCAAAGCAAAAGAGCAATATGCAACACAAATGCTTAAAGTAAGTGATCTGGAGGTTGATCCAAAGCCCTTTGAAGTCAATAAGAGTTTGCCATTGACATCAATAGCTTTTGAATCGGACCCTCTAAGGGATAGATATAATAAAAACTGATGACAGAGAAGAAGGTTAAAACTAAAAGGTAGATAAAAGATGAAAGGAGGAAAAACTGCCGCACTCATCCAGCTTCATCCCACTTGCAGTGAATCCATCAGGATATTTACTCATTTAAACTACATAAGAGTTTCTCTTTTTCATGATCTGTTAAATGATAGGGAGAATACACAGTGTCTCAGATCTTCAGTGAAGGTAGGCTCCCAGATCAGGCTGTATGATGTTAAAAACTGTGATTACAGAGGCTGCCATTGATTTCAGAGACAGTTAAGGCTTCACTGAAAAACATATGAGATGTTTAGTGTCTTTCATGGGTTGGTCTTTTTTTCATAATCTCAGTTTAGGCAAGAAATGCAATGCCAAAAATCAGTAATGTATCACAACTGAAAAGACAATTCAAATGTCATTTCAAATACTATTTTATCTTTTTGGCTAGATTGTTTCTTCTTGAGAGATCTTCCTTCCAAATACTATCTTATAAACACATTTTGATTGGGTTTTTTTTAGCAGAAACATTTTCTAATCCATTTCCATCTCTCTGTAGCAGCCATTTTTCAGCTCTGCATTTTAAGTATGCATTTTGGAACAATCTGAAGTTTAAGCAAACAGAAAATAATTTTTTCAACCATAGCTGGCATTTTAAAATATTAATATGCATTTATGAAAATCCATACTAGTGGAAGGCATCTCATTAATATCAGGACAATCTTTGTCAAGATAATTTTGATGCATTATTTTCAGAGCTACATGATTATAACAGTATGCACACTCCCTATGACTCTTGCCTGTATTTTCCTGAAATACATACATAGGGAAGTTATATGACCCCGTCCAGCTTTAGGCGAGGTCAAACACTTGCTCTGCATGCACCTTTGAACTTATAATAAAAAATCCCACATGGCTAGTGTTAATATGGTTAAACACATGTGGGTAATTTTGAATATCCGATTCATTTAAACATTCTTCATTTTTATATTTGTATCAACTTATATTCAGTTCCTAAAGAATGGTCCTCTTTTTCTTTTTTTAAACAATATGCCTTAAAGTCCTTACTACTGAACCCACATATATTTAACAGTTATGTCTTTCCTCAGATTTTCTAATGGTTCTTCTACAATTTTCAGATTCTAGTATAAATAACACAATACACCCTGATGTGTATTGTATGCTATAATCTGAGTAATCTGAGGTCAAGTTTATTTTAAAATGTTACAATGTAGATTTAGTCATTATTTATTATTTCAATGTTGCAAAAAATTGACATTAAGTAGAACTAGGATTACAGCTACTTTACGCCGTCTGCTGTGAACACATGTACCTGAAATAAATTGAATAACAAAATTTTTCACCAAAGCAGTGCTAAGTGCGGGTGAATATTTAGACAGCAGAAGCATTGACTTATTTAGGACTATATGCTGGGGAACTGGGCAGGTTTGTCATCCCTACAGACTTAGATGCAAAGAAAGCATATGACAGCATAGTATTGAAGTATTTAATACTTTGAAAACTATATTTTTATCTAGCCTATACCAACAATCAAGGCACCCTAAGCCAAAAAGAAGGGGTATAGTTCAATCAAGCCTTCATTTTCATGGATCCAGCTCCAGATCAATTAGCTTATGTTCACTAAAATTATCAGTATGGGTCAAGCGTGATAAATCTGGCACAAGCGTGTGGGACCATCACTTGCGTTTATACAATAAACACAGAGCCTCCATGCCTACATGTTTTGTAGTTAGACTTAATTGATTTAAAAAAGGAACTCTCACAGGTAGGGAAGAACATATATTAATAAGATTAAATACTCTGCTAATGAAGATTCCTGGGCAGTTTTCCGAGGACTTAATGAACATTCTGGAAGGTTTTGCTCCTCTCTAAAGGTGCAAAAGCAAGTAGGTCAATTCTTTTTTTTTCACACTCGGTTTTGTTTTATTTCAAAGGACTTTCAAATTGAATGACGAAACTGGTTAAATAGGTAAGATTTTTTAAAATTTCTGGCAATTATTCCCTGGATTCAGTTATCAAAGCTATAAATCACAATGCACAATTTCTGAATGCTAAACAATCTAATAGAGATTAATGCTGATAAATAAAAAAATACCATATTGATTCATTAAAAAACAATAAACAGGATTTGTTGGTGTGTTTCTAAAACAAATAAGTATGTGCTTACGCATACCTATTTTCTGAAAATATACATTCTTATCTGCATGTATAGATTATCATGGATATAGTGAAATAAGAAGAAACCAAATCATATTTGGTCTTTTTTTCTCTCTGTCATTATCTGCAAGGGCTTCAACAGATTATATCTTGTTGTTGTGTTAAAAGACCATTTGGATCAGCATCATGATCTGAGCAGTGTGCATCTCAATAAAAGGGATCTTTAGAGATGCATGTTTAGAGATTTTTGTACCCTTTAAAGTTTTGTCATCATACAGTAATGGCTTCTTTTGGTTGATATATTTTTTTCACATATATGTCTGGTTTTCCGGGATCAGTCAAGTACATCAAGTAAACTTACCATGGGGACTTGTACAGTCTCCTGTTTGCTGCTCTTCTTATGCTGTGTGCAGCTGTCTTTATGGAAAAGACATAATTATACAGTTGTCATTGTATCCTAGTGCCTTTCAGAAATCCTTAAGATGTAGACAGAGTTAACCTGGATTTTTTTAAAACAGCAATAGCATCTGAACTAAAATTATTAGAAGATATTTTAATAATTCGCATGACAGCTGTTAAATAAGGAATGGTCCAAGTGCCAGGAACCCCCGCCCCAAATGTTTAGCAACATAACTGCTAAGAAATTAGAGATACTTCTTTCAAACTTTTCTTTGTTATTATGCTCAAATCCAAGATCTTATGATGAAAAAGGGCAAGGAAAAGTCTGTTCTTCAGATGCCCTTCAAACTCTGTGTGCCAAGTCACTGCAGATTTGTAGTGTCAGGATAGCCAAAGATTTTCCATGGCAGAGGTTCAACAGCATGTTCTGGGAGCCCAGAGACTGCATGACTTTAATGAGAAGTGCTCAGCAGCCCATACGTGTGTCTCTGAGTCTGCTCATGGTATAAAACCTTCTGATTGTTCTTCTCCTGGCCCACATGAAGGGTAGTAGGCCCAGCCTGGAGGAGCAATAGCTCTGAATCATGAGCTTGTATAGTGGGGAAGAGACATGAGGAGGTCATCTGGGCCTATCTGCTTCTCAGACATGTTTCTGTTAGATCAGATTGCTTAGGGCTATGACCCTAAGTTTTGATTCAGTTCCCTCAGCCTCTCCTGTCACGCCAAGTGCTTCACCTTGGAGGCCCTCTTTTGAATTTGCTCCACTCTGCCCACATCTGCCCACGGGAACCAAAATAGGATTCCACTCTCACAAGTGAAACCCCACAGCTGAATGGTTACCCACATCTCAAAACCCACATCTTTCTCCTCCCAGCCAGATGTAACAACTCACAAATCTGAGCATTCAACTCTATTATCTACATATAGGGGCATTGCACTGTTAAAAGATGGCAATTCCTAGCCTTTCATGTGTCTGAGATACCTGTCAGCATTGTACGTAGGTGATACACAGGAAAGTAATGCTCAGGAAGCCTCTGGCTTTCTGGAGTGGCAGCTGATAATTAGCTCAAAGGTGTTTCAAATAAGATTAGCATCAGTGCCTGATTGTAGAGAACCTGTGTAGGAGATGCTCAGTTGCTGGATGTCAGGAACTGCCCTAACAATTTTACCTGTCTCCTTCAAGGCCAAGGTGATGGCCTCGAAAAAGCCATCCTGTGGCTCACATCTGGCCGTCCACTCTGTTTACAAGGTGCTTTTTACCATGCCATCTTTCTGAAACAATCCATTCTTTATTTGTCTGGTAGCTATTCCCTTCCTCCCTGTCATCAACACCAAAATGTCATGACTTGTAGTCCTGGGTTGCAGCTATGCCAAATAGCTGTAGGTAGCACAGAGTATGAGGGGAGTGTGTTGAGTTTTTCTTCTTATATTTTTGTGTCATAAGACTGCCAGGTGGCAACTAAGAAAGGAAATTTGCAGTTAGAGTAATAAGGAGGAAAGGACATTTAATGTAATGCTGTAATTCTGCCAATTTGATTGAATTTAAAAGCAGACTAGAAATGTAGAATAATAAATTTCCTAGAACTTGTGTGAGCATTGGCAGCTATGTAGAGGACAGAAATATTCCCAGCACCCTTGCAAAGGGGGAGAGTGGCCATACTCAGCCATAACAAGCGTTGTCTGCTGGCAGCTGGCTGGCCAGGGGCTGCAGAGCTAGGACTCCAGAACAGCCTGTCCCTGCCTGCAGTAGGCTCGGGATAACTACAGCAATGCAATGCTGATGAGATGGATGGTGCTGTGCAGGATGAAAAATGCTGCTCAGTAGAAAACCTCATTTAATTACTTCTGTTCAGTGAAGGTAATTTTTTTAAAACAGCAGTAGCAACCTACCAGCAGGCTTATGGTACTAACAATAATATGTGACTTAATTACTCTATTTGTCTAAATGTCTTCACCTCTAGTCCTACCTTTTCCTGCCAATTTAGATTGATGTTTTTAGGGGCAGAGCTTGCCATACAGCAGGACCTTCACAGTTTTTAAGAACATTTGCTAAAGCAAAACTTATGTCTACTGTTTAGCACAGCGTGACTGATTTGGATCCCAAAATAACCCAGATGAGTTGGTGAGCTGGATTTGATCGCTGATCTGGAGCTATCAAACCTGGTTCTGCACCACAGATATGCAGAACATCAAACTGAATAATCAGTGACAAGAGAAACCAATATGGTATCAACATAGGGGCTGACAGCAGGTGTTAGATGCCACAATTAGCTGCCTGCAATTAGAATGCAAGTGATTCTTGGTTCTACAACGAGCTAAGACCATTAGAGATCAGTTAACTAGGACTGATTGCCACAGGTGTGTAAAAAGCTGGAGCCTGTACTTTTGCGTTTGCTGGTAGGGTCAACCCGATTCCATTTAGTGCAGGACTAGTTCCTCAGTCCAGGGTCACCTTGCACTCCTGTAGTCTCCTGTGATGACACTGATATGTGTAAAAGGGGAAGAAAACTCACCTTTCAATTACTTCATTCCTACTGAAGACGTTGTGAGGTCGTAGCTTTAGTTTCTGCTGTTTGACCATTTAGGTTTCCAAAATCCATTGGGATTGTCATCACCTCTTATGAAAGGTTTTTTAGTTAGCAGGAATGGTTTCCAACAGCCTAAGAGTTTTATGTAGAATGTGCCAGATGCCAAACATAATTTGTAAATAACCTGAAAACTGTTTTCACCCAGTCCATTCAAATTTCAAGCACAATCTCTTGAAGCCAGTGTAGCTGAGGGTTAAGACTCCTCTTTTCCCATTTCCCTGTTCCTTGATCTGGTTTTAGAAAAATCTTCCCATGGGACACACAGTGGATCTATCACAGCATGCTTGTTTGGCTTTCTAGCACCAAAACAGTCCAACACACTTCTGTTTTCCCGATCAATGGTACTTTACCTCCAAACAAGCTGTATTGCACTATGAGCTGATCTCTGCCATAAAAATGTACACATTATGTATATAAATTCATATGCATGCATTCATTTATATTCTCAGCACAGAGGATGAAATAATTCTGCACCATGTACATTTTTATGCTGTAAAGGTGCACTGTTGCTCTGCAAGCAAAACTGTAGATCTTTCATTTGCCAGTGACATTGCACAAAGTGTTTGTAATTCAGTGTTAGTTTATCAGCCATCCAATCACCCACTCCAGGGAATGTGTCAGCCATCAAAAGGAGTGGAGGAGGTGTTCTGAAGCTTAATGTCTTCTATTTCATCAGACTCAGTTCTTTAAGGGCATTTAATCAATGAAGACAAGTAGTAGGCAGATTTTTAAATAAATGTGTCACTTCAGGTTAATCTGCAGTACAATTGTATGTATTTGTTCATGCAATTCCCTGAATATGTTCCTCTGCTGCTCAGCTGATTTGATAATCTGTAAATCAAAACATGTTACAAGCAGTTTTAAACTAACCCTTGAGCAATAACTACATTTGACTCACTGGTATCTAAACCATTCAGAAGTTTCAGATCCAAGGGTGTTTAATGTCAGTGTTTCATATTCAGCAGAGTTTCAACTAAGCCTTTGGTTCAGTGAATCAAATAATTTTTTGGTCATTGCAGTTTTATAGGAACGTTATTGTGGATTGGGTTTTTTCCTTTTGTTTTTCCTTCTCCTTTTTCTTTTTCCTTTTTCTTTTCTTTTTCTTTTCCTTTCCTTTTTCTTTTTTCTTTTTCCTCTTTTCTTCTTCTTTCCTTTTTTTATTTTTCTTTCCTTTTTTCTTTTCCTTTTGCTTTCCTTTTTCTTTTCCTTTTTCTTTTCATTTCCTTCATTTTTCTTTCTTCAGATGTGCAAGCATCTGAAATACTTAATCATTGCCTTTTAATACTGTTTATTGCTAATTATCTAACAATTATTGCAACCATGCAATAGGATAACACATACAAATTAAGAAATCCTGTTTACTTTTAAAACAGTAAAAGTACACAAACAGATAAAATGGGTAATATGAATATGTATGTGCATTTGTTTGTGCTTGTGCTGGTGATAAGAAGTTACCTGAGTTCTGATTTACTACATTAACTCCATGCTAATCAAAACACTGAAACTGTTTATCCTTCCTCCTCTGATATGAAAAAAAGATTATCAGAAAATCCATGGGGGAAAAAGGGTCACTCATTAGTGTAAATTAATCATGTTTAAACCATTGTAAAATGGATCTAAATTACCCACTGTTACAATGATACCAATAGATATTGGTGATCTCCAGAGGTCCCTCCCAACTCTAACGATTCTGTGATTCCATAATTCTGCATTCAGAGACAGAAAAACTGACAAACTGGTGGAGAAAATGGCTAGCCTATCTGTACTTGAGACTTGCACTGATCCGAAATATTGGCAAAGCTGCTTTGATTTACAATTATATGAACAAGATTATAATCATGCCTAACAGCTAGACTGAATGGTTTTTGTGTTATTCAGCTGTGAGAACATATGAGGGCAGACTGTGCAGTTAAACCCCCCTTGGAGTCCAGTGCTAGTTTTACCTGCATAATGACCACAGAGTTGTACTGTAATAGTGTGGAATTATTCTGTGCTACAATAGAAAAGTTTTACCTATAGCCATTTATTGAGGTCTTTGGTAGAAACACTGGGCAAATCAAAGCATGTGACATTGCAAAGAACATCTGTGATAGTGAGAGGCTGTTTGTGTTGTCTAATATAAATCATTTGACCATGGGCATCGAACCAGAATATGACTTTCTAGTTCATGTTAGGAGCAATTAAATAGGCAAGAGGGCACCATGTGCAGAGTAGTGAAATAAAATAAAATGCATCAGCAGATCTCATATGAAAAAAAACCCAGAAAATTAGGACTAAGGACATGTTACAGGCGCTTTCAGTAATAATCTTATGATTCTCATATGATCTTAGCCTGCCACAACTTGCTTTTTCCAAACTACAGAGCACTAGCATTGTAAGTGCTCTTGTAAATGTACATATACTAGGTACTTTCAAATGTATATTCATGCGCCAATTTGTATCACAATTTCTTTCTTCTCCACTCAAGACAAATTAAACTCATTCTTGTGCATCCTACTGGTAATGTACAGTTAGCTTCCTGAGACTGCAATCTATTTTGCTCTCCTACTTTGCAGGAGGCTTTGAAGACACCAGGTAAAAACTCCTCATTGCTATGAGAAGGATCTTTAATATGGATCTGAATGCTATGTAAATCAAACCATTCTGTAAACTGTGCTTCAATCTCTTTAAACATATCTTTATATTAGCTTTAACATCATTATGTCCCATTGTGATGAAAATGGACTTTCTGTATCCTGTGATAATGAAAATAGCCAATTTATGTAGTTTCTGTCTGCAATTATCCAGGCTTTTCTTAGACTCTAGAGAAATCTAAGCTAATTGCTTTGGGACTTTTGCTACATTTCCATAAATTCTTTGTTAATTTTTCATGAGAAACTGTTATTGCAGTTGGCCTTAGAGTTCCCATTTTATTCAATAATGTAAAGAAGTTACTATGAAAACATAACCAATTCACTAGTGCCTCCATCAAAGTTACACTCTTTTATCTACATGTATTCTCAGGTGAGACGGAATGACTCATCCAAACTCTTCAGTGGCTCTTTTTTTTCACATCTTGATACATGCTTTTCTTCATCTGAGCTTACTCAAAGCAAATCTGAAAGTGGTTCTATGTGGTGCATGACCTTGTCAATACAGGACATGAACTGAGTTTGCATTATCTGAGGACAAACCCCTCAATACAAAAATCAGCAGATTTGCATTCATTTTGGTGGCGCTGTGCCAGTCTAAACTCACTACACCACCAGTCTTGATGAGGTCTATACATAAACAAAAGCAGCAGCACAACCCACCAAGATGTTACTTTGAAAGTCCCTGAACCATATGAAACCTGTTTGGCTCCCCCAGGCCCCCGAAAAAAACTAATGGTAATGAAAACACTTCATTTTCAGAGCTTATTGCATATGACAGATTTTTGCCATTTAGCTCATTCTGTTGAGATCATAAAATATCGACATCTTTGTAATCAGATACGTGCCACTGCTAGATATGAAGCAGTTAATGTAATTTTCAGACTTCCACAATGAATCTCCCTTGAATGTTGCAATAGAAGAAAACATATGCTACTGAGAAACAAAAAAAAATTAAAAGGATCAGGGTAAAAAAATCACTCTTGAAAATCAGGATAATCCAGTATTTTTCTAGTTAGAGAATATTGCTTAGCTATATGATTTATAGAAAGCACAGGTTTTGCTGATATCAACAGAAACCATTATAGACTGGATCTTAATCATTTGATGACCTGTCTTTCTCTAAGGTCCTCTAATGTCTGATTGCTGAAAAAGGCAAGGGATTGTAAGCAAACCTCAGAAATCTCTAAGGTTTGACTCAGAAACATGCTCACAAATCCCATTGCTTATCCTAGCTTTTTCTAAACCTCTTTCTTGTGGTAGTGAAGCAAAGGATCATTGTATGATTGGATCTCTTATTCTTTTGTAGGTAGGTGGTCTAAGATAAAAGAAAACCAATACTGCTTGTGATATTTATCTTAAATAAGTAAAATTTAAAAACCTTAAATAAGTAAATCGTTGACCATATTTCTTGCTTTCCCACCAAAAAGATAGATAAAGCTGGCTTCAATCTTGTGTACAGATTCAGATTTTTCACATTTGTTAGTGATTTCCCTGCGCTGGAGACCATCAACTCAAGACCTGTGTCCTCCCCATACTTCACAGGAGCTGTCATGCTTTATTCTCCAAGGAAGTGACTGACGTGAACAGGATTATTGACAGCATATGGCACCACTCAGGACACCTGAAGTGAATGGCACATTGTACTGGATGGAGATTTACTCTGTTCTAGTTCTCATTGCACATGCTCCCAAGCAGCACACATTCACAGCCTCACTGAGATGGCAGTTTTACTACTGCTGCTTTTCGAGGATTTGCTGCCACCAATGCTAATGGTGAGAGAAGCAGCAGAAGCAATACGGTAGCTAGTAGTCTGAGATTTTGACTACTAAGGGTGTTAATTATTGGGGTTTTCGTTACTGCAATGGTAGAAAAATCAGAGTGGTATTAGGAAGCTAAGCTTTCCATGTATAAGACTTGAACATATTATATATTTATCCAGAGCACTGGATGCATATTTTTTATCCCCAAGAGTTACAGCCACCTTCTCCACAATGGATTTCTCCACACAAAATTGGATTTGCTTTGAAAGAGCCATGATTGAGAGACCTGCCCTCATCTCCAATGTGTCAACAACTGGTCTGCCCTTTTTTTTCACTGTCTTTCCTCCAACATCTGCTCCACGCAGATGCTGTGTGCTCAGCATGGCCCAAGGAGGAAAAACAGATACACTGCCAGGAGTGAAGGGGTGTTTGGTTCATACGGGATGAGAAAGGCAGGAAAATACAGTTATGTTTTACCCTGTAGTTACTAACTGGACCTGAGAAGAAAGAATGTAACTTGGGGTTGGGCTAAACAAGGTATAACTAAGAGGGGTGGAACAAATATTAGTGGAAGAGACAAGGGACATGAAATGCTGGAACTAAGAGATGCAAACAGGAAAGGAGACGTAAACTTGCGTGAATGTGTGTGCACATCTGCTCACCTAGGTTTGAGGTAGGAGCCAAAGGAAAGAAAGGAAAGAGGAGCGGAAAGATAAAAATTGCAGGGAGCACCTCCAAGTCTTTTTGCTTAGGAGAACAGCAACAGCCAATGTTTCTTGTACAAACACTGCTGCAGTAATGCAGGAAAACAGATTTCGAGCTTCTGGGAACTAATTGAATGATTTGGCTGCGCTTCCCTAAGTAAGCCTTTCCGCTTTGTTTGTACACAATAATTGGAATATGCTTTACAGCTAGTAGTCCCTTTAGTGGCAAAGAAAATTTTCCTTGGGTAAATTCAGCCAAGCAGGGCAGGTTTAATGTATCTTGAATATATTCACAAGTTCATACACAGGCTAGGTAATTCCTTCTGTTGTAGCTGGGTCTTATTGGTGTTTTCTTTTACATGTCAGTTACATTAGAGTGTTTCAGTGTTTTGTTGCTCTGATCTTGCCTGGACCGTGATAGCAAATAAAATGATTGAGTGAGCTAGTGAATGTGGTTTGGTTTTTTCCCATTTCTTTGCTTCAGTATTTGCTAGGCAAGTGAAAGAAAGACAGCTGCCTGAATTATTCAGGAAAAAAAACACATAAAAAAAGCAAACACACAGTAAAGTAGCTTTGGAGTCTTCCAAAGCCCTTAGTGTTTAGTTTCAGTCTATCAGATAATAAAGATTATTTAGGGAATATATACACAAGGCATGCATAAAATTTTCTTTGAATCGTTAGCTGCCTGTGAGACTGATTACCAAAAGCAATGCAAAAAAAGAGCCCTTTCATTCTTACAACAATAATTCTTTTTGTATTAGCTAGGTGTATAGAAAAATCTCTCAACGTACATACATATAGTACTGACTTCCACACAATTAAGTGCCAGCCAGTATTATCACATTCCAGCTAGCTCTGCTGTGAAGACAACTGTTCATTGAAAGCTTTTGGAAAGATAAAATTCCCATACATTAAAACAAAAAAACCCAACAAACCAACAACCAAAACAAAACAAAAAGAAAATCCCTGCAAACTTCTGACTGCTGAAGTCCATTATGCATTATCTTGCTTTTTAGTTCAATGAAGGATTTCATAAAAATGCTTTTATAATAACAATGAAAGCCACATTGGTTTACATGATGCTTCATTTGTGAATTCCTTGTGGCTAGTACATTTATTTTGCAAACTGAAGGAAATGAAGTGTCATGTGTATCAGCTTGCTCTTCATTGATCACATTCTGCTCTGTGTTGACAAGAATTTTTCAGTACAAGAATGCAAGAATGGTACTTTACTTAAAAATGCTATGTTATGTTAAGCAGACAGTATTATTATTTAGCAGCTAGGGTAGGCTGTGGAGGCAGTCTTGTTGATTTTATTAAAGAGGCTGTCAGGATCTATAATTCACACATCATTAACTGCTTCATTAAGACTGCAGCAGCTCTGTGAGCCCTAAACTTGTAGCAGTTTCAAGACAAGTAAATGCTCACTGACTGAAACATGCAGGCATCTCCAGTGGCTTGTTCACTGGATACTTAAAAGCCAGCAGTGTTTTTAGGAAACACTTTTTTCAAACTATAAGCATAAATGCATAAAACATGTTCACTTAGAATTGATTTAAGTTAAAAGCATTACTTTGCAATGAGGTGTACACTCTCACATCGTCAATCAAAAACAAAAGGCAATAACATACCAAAATGTACAGTCCTTTAAGTATTTTCATATGGTTTAGGTTTTTGTTACTGGAATATGAAGCAGCCTGTGTGCTGAAACAATGTGAGGCAGAGCTCTAACAGACATGAGCAACATGAATTGCATTTATTTAAGAATTTAGAATTAATAGAGCATTAATTATATAAAGAATTTTTTTATTTTCCTATAATTTTCCACTAGTCCTTCTATATTTCCATTCTTCTATGTACCAGTCATTGTCCTTGCTTTCCCTTCCTCTCTTTCAGTGGTTATCTCTTTATCTCTCTCCCTGCTCGTTTTGATAGAGCTACCAACTTAGATAAACACACAGCACGGATTTTTAAGCTGCACTTCGGAGACCAGTAGACTTGAGCGAAAAGATTTGCACTCCCACAAATCATGCAGAGCTGGCTGTGGAAGCCTCCTGGGTGGGGTGCATGTGCAGCCGTTACAGCACCACCCAAATCTTCCCTTCCCTTTTCCCCGACCTATTCGCCGCCTTCTATTGCCCCATAGTTGCATGGCTGCTGCCATTTATGATCTCCCTGGGACGCAGGAGAAGGGAATAGACCCAGCGGTCAGTGCTGCTGGCTTTGGCTCAGCCACCCCTGATATCTTGTTTCCCCAGCAGACCTCTTTGATACCAGAGCACTGCTCATATTCTGCAAGCACTCAGCTACCAACAGGGAAGGAGACGGTAAGCACAGATTTCCAGCCTTTTCCACCTCAGGACCTGCAAGCACACCAGGCTGGAACTGAGCCACCAGCCGTCCCTCCTTCCATGCAAGAGGGCTTTGGGCACTTTGTTCTGTGGGCTTCCTGTGAAGATCCTGCTCATCTGTGGCAGAGGGTGCCAGCCTACACCTACAGCTCCTTCACCTGAGCTCCCCCATCCCTTGGAACACCCCAGCTCGACAGCTGTCCCTGGAGCTGCCCTGGCTCAAGGACAGTCACGACACTGTGGATGGAGGACCAGGTGTTTCAGTTGATTTCTTAGCACCACTGATGCTCCAAGCCTAGGTGTCCCATTGAGTTTGTAGGAGCATTAACGGTGCCCAGCATCTTATGCTGGGGCTCCCCAGCAACAGCAGCCTGGCACCCCCAAACAAGCACTCATCCCAGCCAACAAGTACTCCCTAACAGACAGAAAATCAAAATATACATTCTTTGCAAAATTCAAACAAAAGTTATGCTGATGCCTGTTAAAGGATGGCAGCTTTGTGTGGGGCTCAGCCCATCGCTATCATTAAGGTTAGGGTTGAGAGAAGAGCCAGCTCAAAGCTACAGTTAAGAGTGTAGCTGCCAAAGAAAACTAAAGGGTGCCTGGCAGTCACGGTTTTCACAGGTTTTCATCATGCACTTTTTGCAGACTGCTAAATAAAAAAATAAAATCAAAT
>WYDI02004626.1:0-13352 GCA_009867235.2 Psittacus erithacus
GCCCAGAGAAGCTGTGGCTGCCCCATCCCTGGCAGTGTTCAAGGCCAGGTTGGACACAGGGGCTTGGAGCAAGCTGCACTAGTGGAAGGTGTCCCTGCCCGTGGCAGGGGGTTGGAACTGGATGACCTTCAGGTCCTTTCCAACCTAAACCACTCTATGATTCTGTAGACAGACAGATAAAGTGGGTAGCTGTATTTGTGTGAAGTCTGGCTGTGCAGCTATTCTTAAATTGCCCCATTTGTTTGTGCAGATGTTTCTCTTTCCCCCATGTATTTTGCAGAGGGACAAAGCTCTCATCTTGTATGTTTTACATCCCACAAACCCGCCAGCAGTGCCATGCACAGCGCTGTGACATCTGAATTTCCTGTGTGGCTCCAACCCCTCATTACTGAGATACCCTTTATTACAGAGCAGCCACTTCTGAAGTGGCAAGAAATCCCTGCAAGCTGATGGGGTACCTTTTTCCATCACTGCTGGGATCTGCTGTTCTAACCTGCATCCCAAGGCAAACTGTATAGGGCTGGTTGCACCTCCCCACGCTTCTGCAGCATCCATGCAACCTTGAGGGTCTCTCCAGCCAAACCAAAGCCTGATTCTGCTGTGTCAGGGAAGAAACCTTATAAAGCTTTTAGAAAGAAGGACAAAAAGGGACGTTTCATTTCTCTTCTATGCTGGTGACCACAGCTTTATGCAAGAGCGTAAGGAAGGAAGTGAAGAAAGTTGGTTTTTGTGCTGTCTCACACCAACAACTTTCTGCAGCTCCTCAGGCCAAGGAGAAGGGGTTCTTAAATGTCCTATGATAGGTAAACACCACAATGGGTGTATCAAGGATATCAAGAGCAGTATTAGCCATATCCCAGGGTATCTCTGTCTTTCTAGTTCAGACCCAATATGCAAACATCAGACGTATCAACAAATAAACACAAGACACGTCAGTGACATGACTATGCTTCCAAATGGGATGAAGCAGGATAGGCCTTTGCCGAGTAGTCACCCAAGGTCATGTTTGTTTTATGAGCCACATTTAGCTGCACACAGCTCTCACTGGCGTAACATTTACCTTCTGCATGCCACAGCTAAATTAACTGCTGGTGCTTATCATCTGAATGGGTTGCAGTTCTGTTTCTCCTGACTTAAGGCACACCCGTAGTCAGAGGGGAGCTGATGCACAGATGGCATTCCCTTTACCACTGTGCCTGTTCCTTGAAGGGAAAGCAGGTTGTTGATGTTATACAAACAAATAGCAATGTTACCTGTTTCCCTACAGCAATGGAGTACCTGTCTCTGTAGCCTTTCCTTTATGGCTCTGGGACAGGTATCTCTTCACCAGTCTCTGCACAACTAAAGCCTTCCTATGCTCAAGTGCCTCCTTTCCCACAGGGAGATTTAGTTCTGTCCTAAAAACTAATCAGGCACTGGCTTCCAATTAAATATCCCAGCCTCCATCCTCAGATCTTGTGCTGCAAACCCCGCTTCTCACTGCCAGCACTGCTGGTCCCCAGGATGGTGCCTGCCAGCTCCCCGGTGGTCCTGATGGGGAAGAAAGAGATGGGGAGAGGGTTGTGAGGGTCCCCCCAGCTCTGGGTGCATTCTGGCTGCTCCCATTTTAAGTTCAAAGCCTTCTACATGGCAGCTGAATGGGAGGCTTTCCAGGATCTACAGGAGGCTGGGAAGGAATCCAGCATCACAAGGAGTATCCTGACGGAAACAGAGGAACTGGCAAATAAGCATATGTGAAACGTACCCCTTTTTGTCACAACCAGAGGCACTGTTTTCCCAACAAACACCCGGCCCTTTTGGAGAAGAACAGTCGCTACCTGTCACTCTGGATATGGGCTTTGCTGCCCGGCCAAAGACAGCACAGAGCAAGCAATCCCTCCTCCATTCCCTGCTCCTACCTTTTGTTCCCTTTCCAGCGTCGCTGCCCTTTTTTCCAGTGTCTTTCTAAGATCCTGGGCCTACAAACGACCACAGTGCCATGCAAATGAGTTCATTTGCAGGGATAAAGACTCATCACAAGCACCGGTTTTATAGGACTGGGCCTTATATTTCTCCTTGAAGCCCTTGCAGTGATTTCTCTCCTGCCAAATCCCTTTGTATCTAGATCCTGCTCTTACATTCAGACCCCGTTTCCTGTGGCTTTGGTTTGGCTGGAGTTTGAGCTCTTTTCCCTTTTAAGACCTCAACTTTCTTTTGCTGTACTTTTCTGCCTCTCCAGCTTGTAAGAGCGTTTCTGTGATCAGGCTGCTCCTGCACAGCACCGAAACTGCAACGCTGCAGGTCTGCCTGACAGCATTAGTCCGCAAGCATGGGAAGGGGCAGAGAAAAACCTTCTGTGCCTACATCCTACCATTTACACTGTAATCATGGCTTGACAGGAAGTCCTTTAAATGTTGGGGTTTGTTTAGAATTGTCATAAGTGCCATGCACACTGCAGGCACAGGCTTTGTAAGTCACAGGTTTGCACTAAGATCAGTGCTCCTCAGCTTTCTTCACCAGCAGAGCACCTAACCCTGTCCTAGTTTGCCCTTTGCTTTCTCCAGTGCCTGCAATAATACCAGTAGCAATTCAGAGGCGCAAGAGCCTCCTGCTTTGTGTATATCAGTGGAAAGCCCAAGGACAGAGTGAGCCAGTGCTTCTGGCAGTGCAGGCATATGATAACTCGACAGCCCTGGTTACATACCCGCCAGTGCAGGAGTGGCATACTTTCCTGGTGAGTTGGCAGGGGCAGGTAACAAAGCTTGCATGCTTACATGTTCCTTATGAACAGACCTATTAAGAACCTCTCCTCCCAAAGGAATGCTGTAGCATACATGGAAATGGGTCTGTGGTCACCCAGCATTGCACACATAGCGAGCTGCGTGCTCAGCATGCAAAGCTGTGCTGCACCTCGCAGGCAGAACCCAGATATTCTTCATTACACAAGCAGGATCCTTTCAGTTCGGGCAAAGAGAGGGTCCATCTGCTTTTAGCACTGTTTGGATCCCAGTGAAAAGTCTCATTGTCTTCTCATGCGCTTGCACGTACGCATACAAGCCCCCAAAGGACAGCTTCTCTCCATCTAAAATCCTCCTGATTGATTCCTTCACAAGTTTCTTAGCCAATATCTCATTGATTACTATTGCTGTAACTCCTAAACAGGGAAGTGCTTCAGAGAAACGTCCCCTCTCTGCACTGACGTGTGTAGAAATGCCTCTCATACTTTCTGGATCGAGCTTATCTTTCCCAAGGGCTGGGGCACGATGATCCTCTGCTATTCTTTTCCCTGTTATCTAGAACGGTTCTTCTGCCCTTCTCAAAGGATGAGGGAGGTCAGAGTCTTCATTTTGCTGAAGTTACAGTATTTCAGACAGGTTGTTAGTGTTATTAATTGCTTTAGAACATATTTTTACTGCCTTATAATGTTGATGGGATTTATTGTGCTTCATTTAACTACTCCCTTCAGGCATCCTTTCTTTGAAGTAAGGGGTACAGTGTAAAAGCTTGAAATCTCATGAGCTGCAAGGGCTTGGGATGCATGCGATGACGAGCAGTATTTCCTTTGGGAACTTTGTGTCTCTGGCATATTCTTCACTTCGAATGCCCACATCCCTCTGACACTCAGGACTCCCAGGGGATCAAGAGAAGTTAGCCCAGCCAAGTCCTCTTATTCCCACAGTTCGCTTTCCACACCTCATTAAAAGAGCGACCCGGGATTTCTCTTCAAAGCCCCGGCAGCCCTGCACGTTAGAAGGGAAGCCTTTCCGAGACGAAGCAGCGCAGGCTGCTGGGTGCACACAGCACTCTGACAGGGATTATATGGCAATAAGGAAACGTTTCCCTGCAGAAACCAAAGCAGAAGAGCAGCTTTCAAAAGCAATGCAATACAAACGAGACCAGCAGCTCCTCCTGACTGCAAACAAGATGCCAAAGCCTACAAGGATTCACTTACGCTTACCAGTTCTGCTGCTTCAGTCATGCTAACGCAGAGCAGCACAATGCCTTTCTGGCACAGTAGCAGTTAGGCTGGTACAGTTCAGTCCAGTTACAGCAAAACAGGCTACATTGCCATACATTGATTTTCATAGCTATATGCAGTTTTTGCTGGCTATATGTATATATTATCTCAACAGAAAAGTCATATCCTTGTTAATAAAGCCTCAGTATCAAGCAGGTGTAAGTCCCACTGAGGTTGCCTTTACCTGAACTTGCATATTTCTCCATCACTTCTTCCAGAATTTTGCTTTGGAGATCTCTTCATCACAACCCCTCTTTGCCTTCCCTGCTGCGCTTCTGTGTGTGCTTCCACAGCTTCCAAACCTCTTCCCAGGCTTGATTCCAGCCTGGATGCCTCCCAGTCCTCTTGCAACACTGTCAGACCAAACCTATGGGTACGAATGATCAGCTAAATTCCAGTTTTCCTTCCAACAATCACTTCTTTCCTATCAGATAGGTTACCAAACCGGCTGCAGCAGAAGGCCAACACAAGCCCAGTTATTCCAGCAGGACAGGTGAGTGTTAGGCAATACGGTTACCTGCTCATTCCTGGATTTTCCTATAGGAAGGCAGAGAATGAATGCAATTTGGGAAAGGTATAATTTTTCTTCCTACCACCCGACTGCATCACCAGCCTATTTTCCATTGCAAAGAGGTTTCCCTAAGCACAGACCTTATTTTCCCCCACACAAGTTCCCTCTGAGGCTATTGCTCATTTAGATTCATTGGATATTTTAATTAGAAATTAACAGCTACCCCACCAAACTGGCTAAGGCACCTCCGTGTGTACATCTATCTTCCCTACTGCTTCTCTACTAGCAACAAGATAATTCCTCCTCACCGGAATAACTCCTCCATGCTTCCTGAAGGAAGTCAGCATCCCCTGTACGCACATTAACACATCCTTCTCCGAGGCAATCACAAGCTGGAGGCAAAAAGGGGGAGAATCTTCCATCTGAAGCAAAGACTCCAGGTACGAGTCTTCATACTGAAGCTCACCTCAGTAGTATGAAGGGGGTTTGGGATCCTAGGCTGCCCTGTTAAAACGAATAGGAAGAACAGTGTATTGATGTTAACTGATTGCCATGGGAGCTCTCCTGCAGCTCTTTGCACTGGTAAACTTGAGGCTTACGTCCCTGCTGGTTATGCCAGCAGCAGGGTTAGTTGGAATTCCAAAAAGGAAGCATGAAAAGGTCCTTAGAGAGCTGCCTGCGCTTCACCCATGTCCTCCTTGCAGATGGGGTAGGTACCAGGCTGCTGTAAAGCATCACTGAGGGAACTGATCCACAACCCCAGCCAAGAAACTTGCCTGTGCCTGAAACATGCTCAGGCTGTTTCCTCTGGGAGCTGGGGAAGCAAAGGGCTGCACAGTGCTGAGTGTGGTGGGGGTTTGATCCCTGATGGCTCGGTGTCAGCCTTTTAAACAACCCAGTGACAAACCAAGGGAAGAACCTGACTGGGGTGATCGGTAAAGACAAACCAAGCCAAGCTGCGAAGTCTGACTTCCTTCGTATTAACTGAAGTGAGAACAGGCAGGCTGCACAACACACAGGGGCAGGAGTAGGGCACCGAAGCCCCGTATTGACTCAAACATCAGCCTGAATCCTGCATTGACCCAGATCACAAAGATTAAAAGCACCGCAAGCCTTGAACGAATGAAGTAGGTAAATGGATACGACTTACTGACGGTGTGATGCTCGGGTTACAGTTTGTGTACGGCTTGCAATAAAAGGAAACTCCTTGGTTAACTGATGAATTTATTCCCCTCCCTTTTCCTCATCCTGTCTGGAACCAGCACTCACATTCTTGGAGCATCTTGATCCTGCCAACAGTTCTGAGAGGGATGCTAAATGCTAGTAGCTTTAGAAATGCAGTAGTATAGAAATGGCTTAGCTTTTCCCCATCAGTTGCTTTTCTTGTCTTTATTTACACTGTAAGATGTTTAACTAGGGAAACGACAACTTGTTTTTATGGATTTGCATGCTGGATTCAAACTACAGCTCCTGTATTTCACTGGGACCATTAGCTGCTGCTGCTGTAAGAAAAGAAGTTGTATGAATAATTGCACTGGGATATGCAGTGGGACACTCAAATGGTTACTGAAAAACCCCCCACATAGAATGGGCAGTGCTCCAATGATAAGTGACATCTAGTACTGTTATGTGACAGTGACAGAGAGAGCAAACAAGGCACTAACAGCACTTGTTACCAAAGGAACAATTACAGCACTAGGAGTTGTGGGTGAATGTGGGATCTGCGGAGAAAAGCCTGTACCTCTACCACGCTGCTTTGATAACAAAAGCAAACGACACCGAGGTACTCAACTGTTGCTTAAGGAAGGAAAATGGTACGAGCAAGTCAAGGAATGTTGCAAGTCACTTCAGAGTTCAGAGAGCCCCAGATATACCACACATCCTAAATGTGGGCAGCCCCAGCAGCTGGAGCTTGCAGCAGTGGTTTGCTGGGGTGTTCAGATACCACAGCCATGGCTGCTGCAGGTGTACTCAGGCTTAGAAAGTACTTTGTAGATGGAAACTCTCCATTTTCACATGAGGAGGACTGAGCTGCAAGTGAAAAGAGGCTGCTTGTCCCAAATGGACAGCATCGAAGCACCAGAAAAGAGGAATTGTGGGATTGGGTTTTTCACTTCTGTTTAGGAAGCAACAAATTGTGATGCTTTACAGCAGGGCTGTCTTACCCTTGGGAGTCGGGATGGCAGTTTTGGAGCACTTCCATGCATCAGCTCTGAGCCCCGTGAGCACCAAAGAGGGCAGGGATCAGGGTCCATCCATGCACAGGGGCACTAGGAAGCCTTGGGCTGTGGCTTTGTAGTTGGGTATCCCTGTGTTACTAACTGCATCTGTTCTGACTCTCCTTGCAGGCTAAATACTCGGGGGATCCCTCTAAACACTGCAGGGAAGTATCTCATCCCAGGCATTAATACAACTGCCAGCCTTGTACGTGCTGCTGTTTTATAATCAAAGGAATGAAGACTGCAATTAGCTGCTCATCTTTCAAGCCTTTATTTTGAAGAAGGTAATACCCCCAGCTACAACCAAAATGATTGAGACAGCAGAAACTGCAGAGAGATGAGTAGATAATAACCATCTGACTCATTTCCTAACTCAAGAGATGTCTGGAAACCGAAATTAGCAAGTCACAGAGCAAAAGGCTTCATCTTTCAGCAATTTCACCTCTTCTTTTTATTGGACACGAAGAGAGAACACTCTGCAGTGCATGGAACCTGTGACAGGGTCTTGCCAAGGCCATTTACAGAAGAACCTGCACTTTGTGGTATTTAGAGGCACACCATGCTTTCAAGCACAGTGTCTGACCAGGGGGTCTGCAATCCACCTTCCTCAACTGTTGGCACCATGGGGCTCTTCTTCCCCTTTGGGCTGCAGGTCACCAGTGGTTTGTTGTTTATGATAACAGTCAGATTGGGATTGATTTTAACACAAAATTGCCTTGCTGCAAGGAAGGCTGAGTTCTAACGAGTAACAAGAGTGTGAATTAGAAGAACCCACAAGCTGAGAGAACCCCGCTTATGTTCAGGAGTGAACTTAGCGTCTGAAGGTCTCCACCACATCAGCCTGCTTTCCTTTGCAAATAGGTTGGTTCACAAACGAACCTCAAGAATCTAGGAACTAAATCCATCGCTTTTTGCAATCCTAAGACTCCCTTAAGCTGCAAAGAAACCTATCTTTGAGGCTGGACAAGTAGCACGGAAGTGCTATATAGGGTTGTGCCCATTCCTGAGCGTTCTAAAGCCTTGCCTTGGATGCACCCGCAGAAATTCATTACAAGAGTAAATACGTGATACCTCACCTTGGAGACTTGCAGTCTGGATTTAGGAGGTCAAGAGGTAAAATGCTAAGGCAGATAGGAAAGGTGCTTCACCTGAATGTCATTTGAATGTCACTGCAGTCCCAAGTGACACAAATAAATGACTGCTACAAAATGAGGCTCAGGGAACGCTGTTCAGGGTTTCAAACAAAGAGATATAACAAATGGAGATAGACCACATTATTTATAAAGGCTGGTCAAGGGAAAGACCCCAAAAACCTAAGCTTTCAGAAAATCCAGGCAGTGATGATCCCTTTCTAGAGCCATTGGATGCCAGAAATCAGTGGGCGCCAGTGGAATTCAACACCCCCAGCAGAGAAGCCCAAATAAAATGAGGAAATACTTAAGAAAGCAAAAAATCAATAACAGTCTTGAGCAGCAGGAGAGAACTTCCAAATCCATCAATCGGCTGCTTCATTCTGTTTACACAGCACTAGTCTGTTCTCAAGAGCTTATTAAAACCAGCATCCTTTCCAATTCTATTAGAACAAACCCTACCAAAACCATAACCAAAACACATGGTCTCCCTGCAGTCTGGGCCATTATCAAGTGGGCTATTTTGAGTTAACACAATTATTAGCAAGGGTTTTGCAAACCTTTTGGATGTAATTCAAAACAGGCAGGATGCGGATCTGCCTGTATTTGCAGTAGAAACAAAGATGGGTTGAGGTCCTGTTGGCCTCCCTGGCAGCGCTTTATCAACATCACAAGTGGGCTGAGATGTGGTGCCTGGATAACAAACCTTACCTTTCCAGCTGCCCCAGCAGTGCCAGTACGAGCAGCAATGGGAGGCTTCCCACCCACCACTGAGACCTGCTTTGTGTCTTTCTACCCTGCCCCAAACTGGCCATCCCTTATGAGTCCTTCTGCAGGCTATCTTCCCATCCCCATTACTCAGTTACTACCGGTAAAACCAGGAGATAGCAGCAACAAAAAGACATTTTTCAGCCCAATATGATGCCAGCTAAACAACCCAGACCACATCTTTGCCTGGCATATCATCTTCTCCTATGCCTTCACCTGGCTATGGCTCTAGGAGGCCTCTCATACAGTCATGTGCCCATTTGTCCTACCTATATTGCTTCTCACCTAATTTCCAGTGAAATTCCTGGTTGCCATTAGCATGACTGTGCATACACAGCCTGCACAATGCAAGCAAAACAGCCTTTCATCCAAGGTGACACTGTTACCTTTCTCTCTCCCTTTTTACTGCATCCTTCAGAGGTGGAAACTTTAACTCCATTTGACTCCAAGCATTTAATTGAAGCATTTCAGCATCAATGCCTCATCATTCCCTGCTCACTGAGAGGCTGCAAAAATGCACCTTCAGTACATCAACTGACTGTAGAGGGAGCACAGATCTCTAATTCCAGCACCTTATGTGCCCAAGATGAGTTTGTATGAATCCATGCAGTCATGTGTGTTAACTGGTACAAGTATTGAGGTCTGACACAGATATCCTGTTTGGAATAGTCACTGTATTTCTCTAGGCTTATCCAGCACCCAAGGGAATGGGCCTAAAGCTACTCTGGAAGAGAGACAAAAATAACCATGTGAGCAGTGGAGAAATGCAGCCTCTTGAGCCCTTATAGGAAACCTGCCCTGTGCAAGGGGCCCTGGGCAGCCTCAGGTGAGTTCTGCATCTCAGAACCCCACCATCAGACACAGCTTCATGAGAAACAAATAAACCAGGTCTTTAAAAGGGGACAGTTTGGATCCCAAATTCTTTTACCTGACCTAAATGAGGACCTGATAAGGACCTCTCTTTACTCACCAATAGTGAGAAGATGTCAATATTCAACATTATGGTGTGTTTTCACTCTGGTTATGAGCACTGCCTTCATCTGCATTTCATCTGGGCCCTGGAACCACATCCGTTTCTTTCCCATACAGTTCTTGTACATGAAGCCATCCAGGATTTGGGTTTGTTTGCTTAAAACCTGTTTGCAGCCACGAGGTGTTGAAATTCACACTTCTTTCCAAGCGCTGGAGCAGCCCTCGGGGATGACATCGCAAAAGAGAGGCCAATTGCTTTCCAGAAGGAGATGGATCAGAAAATGAAATAGAATGCAAAGGAAAAATGGGCCACTATAAAAGCAAAACGGAACCAGTGTGAGGTGATAGCATAAGCAAGGAAAAAAGCAAGCAAACAAGAACTGTACAGGAGCTCACCCCATCCATTCAATCCACAAAACTACACAAATAAGGGCAGCAGTATTCAGTGGAAATGGCACAAAAGCACCATCATCCAGCTGCTTTAGTCTTCTCTTATAAAGATGGATTTAGTATTAAACACTGCAGGTCCTTCTTAGAATATGAGGAACTAAGGCTGGCCACACACTATGAATCACAGTGAGTTTCTATCGGCATTTCAGTGTTCTGGACTTTGAACAAAATGACCCAACAGCTAAAAATACAATCCAGTTCCCACCTCTAAAATCCCATTTCTGCCCATCCTAGCAGTGCATCGCTGGGATTGTTCACTGTGAAGGTACCACTGCCTCCTCCTTTTGAAACAGATGTGATGCAAGCTCTTACTGCTTGGCGTGGAGAGGTATTTGAGCAGACAAATTCTCTGAGCTATCAGCTCTTAACTTCTATGTTGCTCAGACATGATGGCAGGAATCTGGAAGTTAAACTACCTGGCAATTTGTCTTCCTTAAGGTATTTTGTAAGACTGACTTCTGGCTCCTGCTACAACACTGGGAACACTCCTGCTGCCTGTGTTTGGTCCTGAATGGCACTGGCAAGCAGTGAAAGAGGTATCTTCCTCACAGCAGCTTCCAGTGTCTGAAGGGGGCTACAGGGATGCTGGAGAGGGACTCTTCATCAGGAACTGCAGTGACAGGACAAGGGGTGATGGGTTCAAACTGAACCAGGGCAAGTTCAGGTTAGATCCAAGGCAGAAGCTCTTCTCTGTGAGGGTGCTGAGGCGCTTGCACAGGGTGCCCAGAGAAGCTGCGACTGCCTCATCCCTGGCAGTGTTCAAGGCCAGGTTGGACACAGGGGCTTGGAGCAAGCTGCACTAGTGGAAGGTGTCCCTGCCCATGGCAGGGGTTGGAGCTGGATGAGCTTCAAGGTCCTTTCCAACCCAAACCAGTCTGGGATTCTATGAAATACTCTTCTGTGTTATACATTTCTAAGCTGCTTCAAAGACGTGCCCCCAGTGGCGGCTCCCCTGAAGATAAGAAGCTTCCACAAGCAGCGGGGCAGTGAGTGGGGGTTGCACACAGCATGATGCATCCTGCGGGAAAGGTAACTGCAGTTATTTTTCTTCAGAAAGCCCTGTAAATCATTATTTTAAGGCAACCGGAGGAGACCCAGGCATAATGTTACCCTTCATGGCACTGGTTCCCAACTGATGAATGCCTGTAACACAGGTTAGGTGTGAGAGCTGATAAACTCTGTGGGGCTTGTGCCAGCTCTAGGCAGAGAGAGCTCAGTACAGACTCATGTGGATTTTCCAGCAGGGGCCAGACAATATCCTGGCTGAAGCCAGGGGAAGTGGTAGGAGAGCAGGACACCCTCAGGGGAAAAGGAAGGGGAGGTGGCAGCAGCAGCCCCACAGGGAAGAAGAAGCCCATAGATGCTGAAGGCAATGAGGTAAGCAAGGATGCAGTATGTGCGGTCCAGCAGGGCACAGCAAGAGGGGTGAGCATTAAAAGGTGTCAGATACAGAAAGGCTAAGAATGGGCACTCTGTGTGATACCCTGCTCATGGCAGGGCAGAATCCTTATGGATCATTGCATTAACTTGGCAGAAGGATGCAGCAAATGCATCTCTCTTTGTTGGATAGTCTTGGTGCGAAGGATTGCATGGATCTAGGAGACCTGACACCAAACTCAGCAATTATTAGGCAGATAACCCAGCATAGGGCTGCTGAAGTGGCACAGAGCAAAGGAACACTGCAGGCCCTGCCTTGAACTCAGTTTAATCTTAACAGAATGACTGGAATAGAACATACAGTATAAAGTGAAATACAAATCTGTCATTTAACATAGCACAGTGGTAGGACACCAGAAGCAGTCACACTGACAATAGCAAAGGAGATGGATGCTAGTCAGTAAGATGCCTAACCCAGGCCAAGGCCTGCTCAAAGAGACAGAGGTGTCCTGGTCCAAAGCACATGTATTTCAGGATATGTATACCAAATATATATACTTAAGATTGTATATACGTATAGTTTTAGTCCAGCCATATTCCAATATATATTTAATGTTTTAAACTGTGGCAGGGAGATCAGGATCATGAATTCCCTTTAGAACCAGGCTTAGAATAGCATTGAGCTTTGCTTACAGATCAGCTTGTACTTCTGCTGCCTACCTGTTCTGCAGGAAAATGATTTGCTTTACTTTCCAGACACCCACTTTAATATTTTTTTAAGGAAATTCGTATTTAAAAAAAAATTACTTTCAGAAAACTTAATTTTACATTTTTGATGATGAAATCTGGTCTCCGGGCTTGTTTGAGGAGCTGGTCCTTAGTGACATGTTAGTACATTTTATGTCACTGTAACTTCAACCACTTTGGTAGTGTTGCGGTCTCCAAAAACTAGAGTAGAGAAGAATCAGACCACCAGCTTTTACAGCAGGGGGGGAGAAACGGAAGAGGAATCCAAGATACCCCTGTATAAGGGCATACATGACCAAACAGTTTAGCATGGTTTTCCTTTAAAGTCTGTTTTATGTTTTAACTCTTTGATCAATAAGAAATCATCTACAAAGGAATGACACCAGCTGCTTGGTTATACTATAATTATTCTGCTTCACCTCAAATGAGTTCTGAGGTCTATTAAGCCAGAAAACAGTCTGAATCCTTTCTTTCCTTAAAAGCTGGCAGCTTTATAGCAAAGAGCTAGACTGGAGTAGCATACATAGTCATTGCAATCTGTTTTGATCAGTGCTGGCTAATTAAGGGTAGAGCTAATGAAGGATGGTTCGCGTTAGAATCTGCACACTCTTGTGGAGTAACACAGCGAGAACTGAAAACATATGTTACAACCGAGAATGAAAGAGCACTCGTATGGCTCATCTCAACGGAGGCTGCAGTGTCTCTGACAGCAGTTCATTCACAATACCAATTTGGACCCAAGGAAGACGATGTCTTCTTAAAGCGTAAAATAACTGACTGGTCAACCCCAGTGCTGGGAAAGGGACACAAAAAATGAGAAGGTTAAAGTAACAATGGTGGGCTTGAGTGGAAAACCTTCAAAAAAGGCTTTATCCTCTGTACACCGCCTTTTCCAAGGATTCAGTTTTGTCTCATTTGAAGAAATGTCAATGCAAATTTCCGTTAGTTTCACTATTTTCCCCAACAGCTCAAACTGTCTCACCTGAGACATCAACAGGACAAAGCGTTCTGCCATTGCTTGTTGGTGCTTTCCTGACGGGCTAAGCAGGACTGGTGGGACTTGTGTACCTCAAACCCTGTGTTCAGTTCTGGCCCCTCACTACGAGAGAGACATTGAGGTGCTGGAGCAGGGCCAGAGAAGGGCACCGGAGCTGGTGCAGGGCCTGGAGCACAGTGTGATG
>WYDI02004627.1:7922-21575 GCA_009867235.2 Psittacus erithacus
TTCCCCATCCCTCCGGGAGCCGAGGGAGGAGGTGGGGGGGCAGTGAGTGGGCTGTGTGGCAGGCCTAAACCACAACACCCAGGGTTGAGTATGGAGCCCTGGTAGGTGTGTTTCCTGCAGCACATGGGCAAGGTCGCACAGGAATGGCATTTCATGGTGTTGCAAAGGTTTTTGTAGCTCATTATTCTTTTCACAGCAGTGTCTGTAGGGGAATGGCTAAGAAAAAACCTACAGTCAGGCCAGGCATGTAGGTTCTTTTGCCCTAGCAGTCTGCCCACATCTACACTGAGAAAAATCCATTCTACAGGGGCTCTACATCCACAGCCTTGGCATTGATGGTGTGTTGTTCTAGACACCTGAGCAGGTGCCTCAGGACCTGCTTGTGGAATCAGACTCATTTGTAAGGCAGGACATCACGGCTTGAGCACACTTGTGCATCAGTATGTCTAAATGGCATCACACAAAAGTCATCAGCAGAGATTGCATGTCACTCTAAATGTGCCCTCAAAATAGGAACTCAAAGAACTAGCATACTAAAAGTAGCTGGATGTGGTCTTGGGAGCAAGGATAAGGCTTTCTCTTTTACAGGTACCTGCCCTAGTCACTAGGGCCTATATCTAGACTCCTGCATGGCATTTTATCTCCTGCATCTTTGGAGAGGAATTTTTGCACCGTCAGGCTTTCAAGAAGGGAGAACTAAAAACCACATCTCAGTTTAATCTGTACCTCAGAGAAGTGCAGCATCCATCTAGGGCAACTTAGGGAACAAGGCACCCAAACACATTTTTCCATTTCCTATGTTGATTAGTCTAACCTGTAAAATATTATATAAAGCAGAGGTGGGAAGCGACAACACTTTTTCAGCTTTCCATTTTGCACAAAGGTAACAGCCATAGTAACTGTGTTTTGTAGAAATTCTGATATGCACATTATGCTACAAGTGCCCCCACTGGACATCATTGCCATGGCTTATGCACTGCAGTGCCTCAATTCTGGGCTGTCATCAGGCTTGGGCATAAACAAGGTGTTAAAAGGTTTGGTGCTGTCAAGCCTGAGTCTGTGCTGGGTCACACAGGGCTGACACTCTCTGGAATCTGAAGGTCTGTGTGCAAACTGTTTCTAGCATTTATAAACTCACAGTTTGAGTGAGGGTTCTTATATGTCCTGTTTTGAAGCCTGGCAGCTCTGTCCCACTTATGTCAACTACCCTTAAGAATACTACATCACTTGAGCTTGTTCTGTACAAATTGCAATGGGGATAAAAATTTTTCATATTATGCATTTATATAGCAGTTATAACCAGACTTCCAGTTTGACCATAGAATATGCCCTTAATTACACACAAGAAAGTTACTTTCCTTCTTTTTTCTCTCGTTTGTTTGTTTGTTTGTTTGTTTGTTTTCTTTTGTGAAAACAAGCTTTGTATCTGCAGCTAATTCAAAGCCAGTCACAGAAAGGTAGCCTTTGTCTGAACTGCGTTGTGACTGACTACGCAATTATTTTTGTCTTTGCTTTCTTGGAAAGGATATATTTATTTTCCATACCTTCCCTTTCCACAGAGCAGCTTTGTACTCAAGGTGATGAGTACGTAGTAATGGCTTTATGAATCATGGCTCACATATTAACGCTGTGCCCAGCCCATGACTTAGGTAGGAGTGAAAGCTGGGAGACAGAGGCAGTCTGTATGGCCTTGTTAAGCTGTTGGAAGAGCCAGAAAAGTTACTGAGCTTTTAGCCTGTGATTTGAGGCTGCTTAAGCAGAAATGACCTGTGCAGGCAGAGGGGAAGAGCCCTGTCCGCTCTCAAGCTTGTGAGACACACTACAAAGCTGAGTTTTGAAAAGAAGGACCAAGCAAAAAAGGTTAGGGGGAATTAATTTAGTTTTTTTAAAAATGGAACTCAAGTTACACTGATGTCGACAGGTCATTTCTGAAGGAGGCTCCTGGGGTTTCCATGTATGTCAGATCACTCTAGTCCTAAGCCTGTTTAAAAACATTTAAAAACTTAGGTTATCTGAAGCTGGGGGAGGGAGGTTTCTTTAAATGCCAAAATTCACAGGTTAACAACTATGGATTTTTGGGGAGGATGACATTTTTAAAAGCATGAAGACAGTGGCAACCTTTTTTTTCCCTGCTATGGATGGAATGGGAAATCAGGGCATCCCCATGTCCTTCGAAGACCTCAGACAGAAGCTTCAGCTTTCCCTACAGGCAGTTTTAGATGCTGGAGAAGCCAAACTTCTGAACTTGTTACTAAGGTTTAGAGGAGGACAGGGAGATAGATGAAAGCCTATTCCTAAACATTTGCAGAGCTGGAGACATTAGCAACTGAAACTTGGTAGATAAATGTGAGTAAAATGTACCAAGTAACATGTGGAGTAGAAAGCGTTTACCAGTAGAAAGTATGTTTAAGTGCTTGCAGAATATCTCTTTGTTGCTATATTTACGAGGAGAACTTCGCATACAGAGCATCAATCTCTTACAGAGCCAACACATTACTGTGATAGAAATAGTAAATTAGCAACAATATGGATCAGGTAGGGGAGCCTTCAGCAATGGGAATTTACCTTTATCACATAAAATGAAAAAGGAAAATCTACTTTATACCTTTATGTCTTTGTCAGCCCACATGATAAGAAGGCAGTTACCCCTGCTGCTAGGTGCTTTTGACAACATTGTAAAAAGGCATGCATAGCAGAACCAGACGCTATAGGGATTAAATAGTCTGAATGTTTTATTTCAAATGACAGTTGCATTCATCTCCCCTTTCTGGCCTCTTTACCCTAAAAACCTGAGCAAATGAAAGGGCTAGAGGGCAGGAGTGCTCCAGAGGTCAAGACATTTACACTACTTTGGACTAAGGCAACAGCATCCCTTTGAAGACTTTCACATCACTGGGGCATGCTTTACTTTGCATGCTTTTGCAAGCAGATGTTAGAGCAGTAGCAGTGAAATGAAGAGAGGTCATAAATGGGCAAAATGTTTCAAAAGACAGAAGTAAGCCACTCTGGCCTCCACCAGAAAAGTGGTGGGAGGAACCCAGTTGAAACTCAAGCCAGAGACGTCAGGGCACATCTAGGCTTCCCAGTCTTCACTGCATACCCACATTTGCACTTCTGTGCAAAAAACCAAATTGCCTCATGTCCAAACTGCATACAAATATTGAAGCTTCAGCTTTGTGTGAGCTCCTGGGCTTCCAGATCTGAGCTCACTGCTGTCTCACATGGACTCAGATGACATGAAACTTGCACTGGTATTAGTCAAACTGGATGAGTGCTTAGTGCTCACCTTCAGCCACTCCATCATCCAGAATGACTAGTACCAATTTCTGGCAACGTTCTTTCTTTGCAGAGCCAAAGCCAATACATGGCATAGATCTGTTAGACCCATGGCAGTAGGTATGAATGGAGGGGCCCAAAAGTACTCTTAAGCAGAGAACTGCCACAGAAATAACTACCACTACCTTCATATTTTTGCCTGCAACAAAGACTACGAAGTTGAAACTCCCTCAATATTCCAATATACCCTGATTTAAGACCTAACCCTGCAACTGCTTTCATGGATAGGAGCTAGAAGGAAGGGAAGGAAGGGCCTGTTTTTTCTGTAAACTAACTTTATCCACTTGCTACAGGCTGAGTAGATTCCTTGTTCTTTCTAATAACAGAAGAAGTTTTCTCATAAATATTTTCTTGCATATCTTTCTCTAACCTAAGAATTTTTAGAGACTAATAAAATAAAGAGAATGCCAGTTTTGCTTTATTTTGATATGCTTAGGTTATGTATGCATGTACTTCTGGAGAAATACTAGAAGAGCAAAGTTTGTGATCTAAATTAATCTCATATTTAGGCCTTCTAAAATTGCATCTAAGTTCTTCTTGTGATGCAGCCTTTTTCTTTCACAGAGTACAGGGGTTTGTTGCTTAGGTATGATTGAGTATTTCAATTGCTTAACTAAGATGTGGGAGATCTTTTGTAGTTTTAATATACTTCAGCAGGGAAGGGAGAGGTTGTTGCACAATCCATTAAATGCTGTAGATTGCTAAAGTTTGTAGAAGATTGCAGTGTCATGATTGAAGCCTAGCCGGTAGCTCAGCACCACACAGCCATTAGCTTACCACCCCCTTTTCTTCTGCTCTGGTAGGAATGGGGAGAAGAACTGAAAGAATGTAAACCCCACTGGTTGAGATAAGAACAGTCCAATATAAATATAAAAAATAATATAAAACTACTACTACTACTACTAATGATAAAGGAAATAACAAGGGGAGAGAATATAAAACTATAAAGGGAAAGGAAAAAAACCCAATAAACACAAGTGATGCACAATACCATTTCTCACCACCCACTGACCAATAAATACCCAGCCTGACCCAAGCAGCGATCTGGGCCTTCCAGGTAACTCCTCTCAGTTTATATCCTGAGCATGATGTGCTGTGGTATGGAATACCCCTTAAGCTAGTTTGGGTCAGATGTCCTGTCTCTGCTTCTTCCTGGCTTCCTGTGCCCCTCCTCACTGGCAGAGCATAAGAGACTGAAAATTCCTTGATCAGGATAAGAATTATTTAGCAACAACTAAACTATCGGTGTGTTGTCAGCATTGTTCTTGGACTAGAGCCAAAACACAGCACTGCACCAGCTATTAGGAAGGAAAACAATAACTGTTAAAGCTGAACCCAGGACATGCACACACACTACATTGTATTCAAGTTATTCAGATGTTATTAATTTCTCCATTTCCAAAGAGTTGCATGACTTCAATCTATCTTACCAAATGTTATACAGTTAAAATCTCACACACAGGTTTGAAATCCTATAACAATACAAGAACAGAGCTAGATTTCTATTGTATCAAGATTAGAGTTCGCAGATCACAGAGGGTTGCTAAGGAAGGAGAGCTTGAACTTTGTGAGTTAATCAAGATGAGAATTTTAAACTCTCACTCTTCAGTTGTCTTGCTTGTCCAAAAAGAATTGGAATTGTGATTGTAATGAGCCTTAAAAATAATTAACTATGCTATTTTTTTATTACTTTGAATATAGAGACAAAAAAGAAAGAGATTTGCCAGTCCAGTCCCTGTGCTTAAGAAACAGGACTGTTATGTATTCCATACATGACCATAGCCAGGATTTCACAGTTACGCAGCTAAGCAAAGCAGTATGTGATCCCCAGGCAGCTTGTCATCTAGCAGATTTTTTGTCCCTAACCTGGGTGGCTTTGTGTTGCTAAGGCTTCTTATAAAGCACCTGTGAATTGTCAAGGGATTCTGTAAGCAGTTTTGGAAGGCAGTCTGCTGAAAAGGAAAGGAGAACATGTGGGTGTAAGTGGTTAGTCTTGCGCATCTTGATGATAGATGACTGCAAACACACCCATTAGGATGGAGTCCTCAGGCAGTGAATACTATACTTGAGGCAGGACCCAATCAATTCACCCAGGGACAGAGTATCTCAAATTTGGGGTAAAATAATCTGTAAGAAACTTCAGGGCAGATATAATTTAGCCCAGGCTATCTCTGATGTGGAGACTCTACATGACCCACCAGTTGCAGTAAACCTTACATCTGCTTTCTAAACCTCATTAGTACCATTTAGTGGCAAGGAATAAACATGTCATTTCTCCAGTTTGACTACTGAGAATAGAGCCAGTTTGGGAATGGATTATTATATTTGTGTATGTGCTGTGCCCAGGTTTATGGGTCTACCATTACAGATGCCTAGAATATACTCACAAAAATGTCTTTTTGTTGAAGAATGCTGTGGGTTTTAAAAATCGAACATTTTCCTGCTACATCCTCAAGGATGTCCTCATCTAGAAATTTTAGTTAAGGACTCTCTGAATATTTTTAATCAGAAAGAAACTAGAATGGAAAACCTGCCCTTTTCATACAGAAAATGCATGTTTTTATGTAGTTTTGTTTGTCAAAATATTCAGAAGATATTGGTTGGTTCCAGCATGAAACAAAAACAAAATTTGAAGCTTAAAAGTAACTTCAGAATTTAGCATTTATTTTTAATATTTAGCTCTATATATAATTTTTTGCATTACCATAGATAAAAAAATTCACATAATAGCAAAGATGATGATGACAACACCACCAAAAATGTATAAAATCCATGTTTTTTCTGTTTCTGGAGGAGGAAGATTCATTCAGAGGTCTTACATCCTCCATGAAAGTGATAGAGATTAAAAAACCCTATCAGTAACTATTAAGAAAGCTGTCCTATTTGACAGCAATAAAGCTGTCAAGGTCTGCTGTCTCACAGCTCACTTGGGAAAGATTGAATCTGAAGATTTCTGATTCATTAACATGCAGATTATTGATATTATAGCCTTGATATAGCTCACGGCATGAGAGCATCTGCATCAGGACTGACCACACACTCAGTTCTCTTATATTCTGTCCAGGTTCTTTCAACAGATCCTTTGCGTCTGAGTGCCCTCCAGCACTTCATTAAGCAGCACATCTAACACCTGCACAGTTTGTTCTCTGTATTCTCCCAAGAAGGACATGCAGGTGCAGTAAAGTGTTCTGTTAATGGTGGGACTTCCTTGAATTTTTTAGGTAAAAGCCTGTGATATTAGGTATGCAAAAGTGAGTTGAAATACACTAGTTCATGCTCCACCAAAAAAACCAGCCTAAGTTCAACGCCAGCTTCTTCTGAATTGTGCAGAAATTTTCCATAGCTCATCACCCTTCTGGTCTGCTACTTAAAAGAAATAATGCAAAAGTTTTTTATTTTGGTTTGATTTTGAGGGGGGTTTATTTTGGTATTCATTGGGTTTTTTAAGTGCAGTAAAACTTGTTGGGTAAGAGTTTATACTGTTACTGGTTCACAGTGCTCAGAGGACTATTTTGCAAGACAAAAGGGCAGGCTTCCTGCCCAGAAGAATATGGAAAAATGCAAAAATATCTATAAAAATAAATAAATATTGCTCATTTTACAAAGCAGGGAGGGAAAAACTTGGGCCATTCAGTATAAAACGCTTTCCTTGGGATAGTGATCTCTCCCTTTCCACAGAACAAGGTGACACAGAGAAGACAGGAAGGAGTGTGGCTGTAATCCTGCTTCATTCCCATTGTCTCATGCCCTGATCAGGAGAATCACCAAGTGTTGGGAGAAAAATTAACTGTGGGCCATGTAGCAAGCCAAGAAATAGCCTCTGAAGTCACTTCAAGCTTCCAGGTGTGCTCTGCACCTTTTTGTTTCGAGACTACTCTGGGCTATGCCGCTGACTATGCCTCTGAAGGGTGCCTGAGCCTACTGCTCAGCTACATTTTTGTTATTTAACTTTACCAATTGTTCTTACCCTTTCCCAATTACCATTTCTACAGATCTTGTGTTGACTCTTTAGAGAAGTTGTGCTGTTAACTTCCTCAAAATCTATGTGTCAAATCTGACAAAATGCCAGTTATGTTTTCCTTCAACCTACTGAGAATAACATATCTTCAGAAAGGTGGAAATGACATATATTCAATTTGAACAAGCTATATTCAATTTCCAGAGAATCAGACACTCTTGAGAGACAAGTGCCTCCCTGCTTAAACATTCTCTTCTTAAATAAGATTTGATGCCATCAAAACATTGTGTGTCATTAAGTCCTTGTATGTTATGTTGCAAAGGGAAGAGGCTTGGAGTAGGAAGAAGAGTTAACTGGAAGAACAAAGTGTTTGCGTTTTAAATTCCCAGGAGGCTAAAATATTATAGGAAACTCAAAGCAAAAAGAGGAGTGGGAGAGGATTAATTGAGGGAGAAATTAGAAAGTCCTCAACCACATGGATTTGTTTAAGCACTCAGCACTAAATGGCAACACCAAAACCTTTCTGAAACACACTTGAAAGATGTTGAAAAGAACTCATATAATCATTAAAGTATGAAACGAGATTACTTCCTTCAGCATGGTCAGGAAGGTTCTTTCTTGCCATCTTTACAACGACCCTCTCCTCCATTCTCTAAGCAACACTCTGTATTTGAAAAGACCACTGTTACCTGCAGCTGCCAAAAAATATGGGCTTAAAGAGCACTCTCATCTTTTCTCCAAAGTATAACTCCTTGATTTACTTTCAAAACAAAAGTAATTTAAACTCTGAAGAAACTAGTTACACCCTTATAAACATAAGCATCCTCTGTAAGAAGATCGCTTGGGTCTGTTTGAATGGGTATGGAAAGGAAACAAAAGGGCTCAAGGATAACCATCATCAGAGAAAAGCAAGAGAAGTACATGATAGGCAGCCTCACAGCTGAGTTTGTACTGGAAACTTAAGGGCTGGCCCAGAAGTCCTCATGAGTGCTACTGTTGGGGACTTGCTACAACCATATCTTGCAGCTTTCATCAGTTCTCTGTGCTTGTCTCCTTCCATTGCCTAATTTAATTAATTACACAGGCCATAGAAAACAGCAAGGCAGAAGCTGCCCTTACTTGATGCTGTTTGCAGGCAATATTATGTGCTAGGCACACCTTATCTATATTTAAAAGCATAAAGAGCTTAGTACATTTTTTGGTTTTTAAGACAGCAGAATTCATTTGGTCCAATGAAAGCATCACTAAGGCACGCGTTAGTGACTGGACTACCCTTCCTAGTCTTTCTTAGTGAATTGAGTTTTTTTGTTTTTTTTTTTTTTGTGAGAAATGACGCTTCTCACATGAAAATCATCTCTTCCTAATGCAGATGTCTAAAACCGGTCAGAGGAATTGTTCCATAAAAATGCATTTCCCTTCTTGGCTCACTGAGGCAGGTCAGGGTGCTTGACTTCAACAAACACCTGCACTGCAAAGGCTGAAATGTAACTGCATCACCATAAGTAACCAAAACCATAAAACCCCCACAAAAGATTACAAAAGATAGGAAGAGATTCAAGAGAATACTAGATAGTAGAATAATAATTTCAAGTACACCTAAGAATTTGGCTATATATTTAAAACCCAGGGTTTCTCGTTCTCCATGTCACTTAGAGAGAAGCATGCCAGTGCTCCTTGAGTTAACTGGGCTGGCCTGTGATTAATAGCTCTCCCTCCAAAAGACAAGAGTCAGTCATCCACCCAAGGCAGTCTGGATAAGCAAGAAATTATGGAACACCGTTTAAAAGCATATGTTTTCTCCAATGAACAAACTTGATAGGATGATCTTCATCCTTCCTCTCACATCATTATGATAGATAACCATTTTTTGTGGCTATGATTAAAAATTTATTGAAAGTACCTCCTCACTTTCTTCTTTCTTCATAATACAATCAAATTATTTACCCAGATAGGTGTTCTTCTGCTAGAGGTGAACTCTCAGACCACTGGCTTCTGTGGTATAAAAATAATTAGCATTCATGCCATGGTGTGTCACTAAGATCTCTCTCCTACAGATCTGACAGAATAAAACAATTTTGTAGCTTTACATTCTGATCCTCTTTGTCACTCTAAGTTATTCTCATGATGGGCTGTAGCTTTACCATTGGAAAGAAATAGCACTTTTGTGCTATTGTATGTGATAATGGGTTATAAATTGTGGTGCTCACACATTAATCTTTTGGTTATCATCCTTCCCTTCCCCATCAGTTTGAAGTGTTAATAAATTTGTTGTAAACATTTTGCCAGAATGAAACTTGTCATAAAACCTGTGGAGTGAAATATCTTGTAAAAGGAATACAAAAGCAGGGAAGTAGTTAGTTTGAAACTGGTTTCCACTCTTGCTTGACTCAAAACCCAAATTTGAGTTAAATGAGTAATGATTTAAAAATTTCTGGGTAATCAATTTTTTCATCATCTGAAATTTTAATCTCAGGATGCAAAACGAAAGTACAGGTGTGAATACATAAGTGTTTCCATACTTATTTGTATATACATATATGTATATGAGAGTATACATATATATACACAGATATACATAATCAGTATAATCCATAAGAAATGTAAAATTTAAAATCTTCGAAAGATTAATTTGTAAAAAAGTCATGCCAAACTCATCTACTGGTTATAGAGACTGTATTCATACAGTCTTCCAAAAACCTCCCGAAGACTAGAGAAGTCATTACCAAGTCTTTGAGTATCATTAAAGGTAAACTTTAGGTACCCAGTGCTTCAAGTATCTTAACCTTGCAAGTACTGGACAAGCCCATTTTTTTGCAGCAACTCTCTCTATGGATCACTGGATTTGAGTAAAAGATTTCATTGCTGTGAAGTTCATGCCCAGCTGTATCTGTTTTCTTCCACTGAGAATATGGTTTTAGCTTCTCAAATAGGCCAGCTTTTCTCAGATGGTGAACAATAAATATGAAAGTCTCTTATTGTTCCCTTGTATTCATTAAAGACAATGCTAAACTTTAGCTCTAAATTAAAAACGTATGACCAAGGTAGTAGGCTTTCAGGTTTTGAAATCCTTGAAGAACTCTTTTTTCCAGTCTGTTTGCATATTTAAATGAGGCTTGCTTTACCTCCAGATAAGAATAAACCTCCTAATCTGTAGGATATCTGCAAAATACATGTAAGATGGTTCCAGACTACTGTACAGTCAATGGCACTTTTAGGGAGAGCTTAACCTAAATTACTTCAAGCAGAAAATCACCAAAGGTCTGTCTTTTTTAACCCTTAACATCAGAAGAGTCTGAGGGGCTACCTCACATGTAAACATTTTACAAACTTTTAAAAGCACAATTCGTGAAACATGTCAACAGTGTGTCCTCTGAAAATATCAGTAGTGTAATGAAACTGCCTAACAAACGTGACAACAAAACCCAACAGCTCCCACACCCTGAGGGACAAGCAGTGCATTGCAGCCTGCTTTGCAGGGGGAACCAGCCTGAGAGCCTCATAGACCTCGTGAGAGAAGAGGTCCGGAAACACAGCCTTTGGTGTTATTATCCTGCCAGCAACTCTTCCTTTATGCTAATGAAATCTCCCTTCATGTGTCTTTGCTGCTGCAGTGGGGTATTAGTGGCAAGATGATGGTTTCTTGGGTAAGTTAGTTGTAGGTCACTTTATGATTGCTCATTTTGTACAGAAAACAGTTGTGTGAAGCAAGAAGAAGCATTAAAATTCAATTATTCTGTATCTCACTGTCTCGTGTTAAACCATGCCTTCATTTGTTGTATAGTGCATGAGGCAGCATGTTATGAAAAGAAGAAAAGGTATCTATCTGCCCTAAAGTATAGAATATGGTGTTCTTCACACCTAAAACAACAGGACACAGGTTCTGCTTTAGTTCTCTGTGGTATGCAGGAGGCAGAAAGTTGTATGATCACACTAGACTTTCAGGTTTAACATTTTCCTGACTCACTGTGTTTTGACACTGTGACCCAAGATGCTCCAACAGGTCCCAGCTTTAGGGCCTTGTTCAAAGTCCTTTTGATTCTTTCTAAAGGTCCCAGTGGACAGAGCACCAGCTCTGTGATGTGTGAATGCTGGCTGACTCACCCATGCCCCTTAGAGCTCCAAGGCATGGGAAGGACCTTTCTCAGACTGTCCTATCTCCACAGTTGGGAGGCTTCACTCAGTTTGCACAAAAGCAATGATTCAAGCTAGGCGAGACTTAAATATACCACTAATAATGAGTGAAATCCCATTATTTGGGTGGGACACCGGGCACCCTAATATTATGGCAGCTATTTACTGCATGTAGAACAGATTGAACGGCTATAATGAAGAACAACTGTTCATCTAGTTAGTAAATCTTTGGAAATTCAGCAGCAGAAATGGAATGCCTTGAGGCTTGTGGCCAGAGGCTGTTCTGAGAAACACTAGTGCACCATCATTTATGTGCAGGAGCTATGGAAGAACTGGAAGAAGAAGGTGAGCCTTTTGATTTCTGAAGAACTGACTCTACTCCTAAGATAAAGAGTTACCTTATCTCTAATGTCAGCACTGTAGGGGGAAGGTAAGCAAAAAGGGAAGGAGGAGAGGAAAGAGCAAGATGGGGTGAATGTGGAAGAAATGCAGGTAGATAAAACAATGATGGAGGCCAACTTCCTTTACCTTTACTTTCTTTCTCACATCGAAGTACAAGGTGTTAAAAGAATGACTGTGTGGACTGAGGCAAGAAGGGAAAACCCAGGGAAGTCACTGAAGCAGAGAATGCATTTTGCAGGCTGAATACAGAGCAAGGGTGGAGAGTGTTAGTTGTACAAGTCGCTGTAACTTGCAGTACAGGAGTGGAGAAGTCAGCTCCCACAGGACACATTCAGTTTCTGTTTTTCTTTCTGTTTTGGAGTATATCAGTGATAACAGTATATTAAAAGTGCTGCAGTGCACCTTTCTTTTGAGCAAGATTTGTGTGGATTTTCTCACAAAAGAGCTAGTATCTTGTCTGAAACACAGCTCCCAGCAGTAGCTTCCTAGCTCTATGCTAAAACACTGTATTAGTCCAAAATTGGAGGGGAATTGTGTTCACTTTTGAATCCACATCACTACTTCCTGCATTATTTTGGACTCTCAAAAGAGGTTTCAGAGCTAAATATAAACACGGCTGAGTTCAGCTTACTTCATAAATCTGATGAGGTCACAACCTGAGGAAGTATGGCAGCTGCCTCCACTGCTAAACCACAGGTGCTTGTCTCACGGATGAATTATTAAGCACCTGCTTTGGTGTGACATCCCTCAGGGCAATGCATTCACTGATGCATCCAAACTGCAGCATGGCCGCAATGCTCCATGCATGCCCGTCTCCTTGAAGTCCTGTTGATTGATTATTGTCTGCAAACCAAGCACCAGTCAGAGTGCTGATTAACCCAAATGCTCTTAATTGCCACTTCTCTTGAAGTTTTTGGCAGCAAGAACAGAGATGGAGGTTTCACAGTGACCCCTTTTCTGGGACTAATTGGAAGAGCTGATGGAGCGATGCCAGATGAATGCATTGGATTGTTCCTATTAAACGACTCTAGCGTCTCCATAATAAAGCCCTGGGCTCAAGCTCTTATTCTCTGCTGGAGACGAAGGAACAGAAGAGCAGGCCCGATGGTTCTTCTGTTTGTGCTAAACAGGCATCAGACTGTAACTCTCAGGGAACTTCCCATACCTTTCAACTTTAGTCTGAATTTAGTGATGCTTTTGTCAGTGTTTTCAAGGTGGAAAAGAAGATTTCAGCTATTGCATTTCAAATTCAGATATGCATGTTTATGTAGCCTTGGGCCAGAGACTACAAAGATTCTTTAAAGCGGTGACTAGGAGTTATAATCTGTGCTTTTTGGTAAAATACTCTGTTTTCTTCTTTGGCTCTCTGTTTTTTATTTAACAAGGCATGAACACTGCCTCGCGCTGCAACTGCACACTAGAGAGCAGGCTACAGAGCTTTGAAATGCGAATGCCGTTTCTTTCTACCCTCCCTGGAGTTCTCTCGTCTCTATTTATTTTCATTAGCAGAAATGAAAACAAATTAAGGCATACAACACTCAATAGAGTGGGACTGCAGCAAGCACAACTGCTAGCACCTGGAGCATTTTATTACTCCAGTGATGTCCCTACATTTGAACAAAGCCCAGCTGCCTCAGAACAGTTGAAAGCTGGAAATCCTTTTTTATTCCCCCAGTTGTTACCGAAAATCCAGAATAAGAAACTTATCAACACCAATGGGATGTAGATAAGCAGACACTTCTTTATTATGGCGCCGGGTGCATGGGGGATAGCTCCTCCTAGCATGCACACCTTGCGCTGAAATCATGTTTCTTATATAGGGTTAC
>WYDI02004628.1:0-24783 GCA_009867235.2 Psittacus erithacus
AAGTTAGAAACACAGCGCTGCACCAGCCACTAAGAAGGAGAAAAAATGACTGCTACTGCTGAACCCATGACAAATATACAGAAAATAATTAATGTATTTTTGCTTCAGCCAGACTACAATATGTGGGAGCAGGTTGGGATTCCAGTGTTACAGGTGCAAAGTTGAAGCATGTGGGGCAAAGAGGAATAATCTAGAAGAGATGGTTCTTTTCCTGACATTAAAGCAATTAAAACAATGGACTGGGTTCAACATTCTGATCATGGAAAATTCCTCAATGAGCCAAAATGGAGAACTGGACAACCTGTGCATTTTCAGTTCCTGTGCAGTGAAAATGGAGGCATTATGAATCAGCTACTGAAAGCTGTTGGAACTATCAGGCATAATCTGAGCCTTGCAACCCATTTTTTTTGAAAATTATATGCAAAATGGCAGATTTTAATATCACTCACTGTGGTTTTTTTTACTACATGTTTCCAAGATGCAGAGCTGTGATAATGAGCTGCAGAATCTGGTGTAATAGCTCAAGCATTTTTTCCAGGGAATAATGGAGGGATTTCACATGAACAGCTTGGTTTTAGGTTTAGTATTGGAAGAAGTAATTACTACAGGGCAATTACACTGCTGCTGTTTTCATTTAAAACATTAAGTGACTATTCCAGAATAATTTAGCATGAAATCTGGTCTGATTTTGATAAAATCTTGTATAAGTATTCACCTGTGACAATCGTGCTTTATCTGATAAACATCCTGGATCCATAAGTGAAAGTGGTAGTGGAAACCAAGCAATACTTCAGATTTCTTACATTGGTTAAATGACCCTAATGCTGCACAAGACTTGAGTATCAAAGGAAAAAAGCTGGATGCTAGTTGAAATATATACTGCACAAGTATCCAATCGGAATATTCATAACCTTGCTTCATGTTTGAAGTATACTTTTCTTCAGCTTAGAATTTTATTTTTAATTTAATTTTAATTTCATTAATTTCAGAGAGCCCTGTGTAGAAGATAGGCACACTGGAGGTTGCTTTAAAACTGATTCAAGTTCAAAACTATTTTAATTAATAGGTTTATCCAAACCCAACTATTTTGTATAAGGGAAAAGAGCCTTTTTTTTGTACTCCTGATGATTTTGGAGCACTGCTGCCAGCTAGGTTGGACTACTTTCTTGATAGGCCAGTGCTATTTAAAGAACCCACAAAAAATACATCATACGAAATGCACAAAGAAAGGGCATGCATTTGACTTTTTACTAGAGGTGAACAATAACAAACATAGTTTATCTGAAGCTTGTGAGGAATGTGATTAGTTTAGGAGATCAGACATGGGAAATAAAATAGGAACACCTGAATGTGGTAACACTTTAATAAGCACTTTGTGTGTAATAAGCAGCAGCATTTTGAATTGTGAAAGTCATATTCTGAAGCTATTGACTTTGAGATATTTAGATGGGAGTTTCAAAGAGTCAAAGCTAAAGGATATGAAAATAGAAACACACACCACAGCAGAGGTTTTTCATAGGCTTTAGGGATATGCAAACTGTGAAAGGGGGTTGGCCGGTTTTACAAAGTACATAAATTGGTCAAAGGACTAGCTTGATATCAGGGTAATAGCAAGACTAGAGAAGGATGTTTGGGAAATGTGCAGCCGGAAATAATTAGGAGAAAGGTGAATGACTTGCAATTAGCCAAAGAATGTTTTCAAAAAATTAGTGGTTACTAGATTCTTGTTAAAACCAAAAGTACATGCTTAAGAAAAATAAATGCTTATGGTTTGCCACTTGGTCATAACTTACTATATGTAGGTATTATATGTTTCATGGGTTGAAAAATTACTCCAAAGCTTCTTGAAACTATTCAGGAATGTATAATCACACTAATATTGTGCTGTCCTTGCTCTATGCTGTAGTAAGAAAGGACTTAATTTTTCACTTTTAAATGCTGCTTATCATTCCATGTACTCTTCAGCATGGTTTTTTTTTAGCCTTCAAAACTTATATTTTAGTTAATTTAATGAATTTTTTAGTCCTGCAGTCTTGCATTTTGGTGTTCCTATCTCTTGTCAGCAGCAGAAATATGGTATCCTTCATTGACTACAGTAACGCAGCAGCAGTCTTGAGGCTGAATTTCTGATTATTTAATGCATTTTCTAAGATTAAGAGAAACATCAGATCCAACGGCTCCAGTTGTTAGCTATTTTCTTACTGTAATGAGGTTAAAATTGAGTTTTGTGGTGTCATTTGTATATAATGAATTTAGATTTGATTTTGAATCCTGTGGCATCAATGATTGTGTGAGCATCTAGTAATATTATGATATAATAATATTACAATCAGAGGGAGTATAGCTTAGTAAAGTATCAGAGTGGAATATAGGGTCTGTAGATTCTCTTTACTCTTAGTCTAATGACAGAGCAGTGATGAGACAAGTGCTTTATTTCTGCGTGCTCTAATTAAGCCTTACTGTAGACTAGGTTACTAAATATGATTTCAGAGAGGCTTAGAGAATTGTTATACTATATAAAGAGAAAATAGTAGTTAAGATCTCTGTATCTAAATTATCTGTATCTGCCAGATGATGTCTAAAATGAAATAAAGCTGTTCAGATTAAACCACTACTCTAGTTTTTGCCATATTCATATGGTGAAAGGGTTGAGGGACAGGGGGTGTGTGTGGTGTTTCATTTTGTTTTGCCCTTAAGAGATGAGTTTAAATCCTTTTGGGCTGAGATACTTGTCGCAGTGCGGGAGCCACGGACACCGCTGAGACGACCAATGTGATCAAGCGAATGCTGTTTATTGCCTCTTAACACACTGCTTATATAACAATCTTGAACAAGCACGTGCGTCATAACAACTTTTGATTGGCCCGACAACATTGTTCATGTGCCTGACAACACCACTCAATTGGCTCTTGCTGGGTGTCCACACAAATGCTACGTGCACCCTGCAAAAACACCATCTTCTAACCCCAAGGTCTCTGGATTGCCCACAAGATGTCCGCCTTCACGCAGCCAGTCCACAGATACTCATTAACTAGAAAAACATTAGGATGAAATGACTCAAATAACACTGATGTAACATCTAAAATGAATAGATCCACAGGCACAATTACTGAAATGCTTTTGTGTGGAAAGTGCAGCCTCAGACCTTAAACAGAAAGTGTTTCAAATCACATCCATCTGATAAAGACTCAGTTGACAGCGCTGACAGGTTCCAGGTACAAATGCTGTTTTCTGTGTCATCTACAAATGGCAAATTGTTAGCCATTTAGCGGAGTGATTTCCCAAGAATTTGACCAGCTGATTTTGTATCTTTTAGTATAATTCTTTATATACCCTATCCTTTTTGTCTTAACAATTCTGCTTTAAATACCCTGTACCTGCCTTTACAAGTTGTGTTTTTTTTTTTTACTCTTTTTTGCTTTGAAAAAGGTCAATATATAAGCGCTTTTATTTGTGTAGAAATAGAAGCAGCCCTTATTCTCCATAATTTTAGGAACTCTTATTTATATCAGTTTTTTAAACTCTGACAAAATGTTAAATCTTTGCCCTCAAGATTGGAATTAAATTTTAATTAGGCTACTGGAGGCTAGTGTTTTACTGTAATATATAGTTTATACAGAAGAACGGAGGCTTCCCATGCCAAAAATGTTACATTGTGTTTTTCAACATAATTTTGATCTTTTCAGGCCATTTTAAAACGAGCTTCTTAATTTCTTAATTTTATGTCAGACTATATATAAAAGCATATTGCTCTCCTTTGTGAAAAGCCCTGCATAATTTAGTAATAAATCAATTTTTTTTTAACTTTAAAATTGCAGCAGTTCTAGCTCATACTTGATATTGCATGTGTGATGCAGTCAGTTAATGCCACAGTTAGTAACCTAGAGTACATTTGATATGGTTTTATGAAAATAGATTGAAACTGTGAAATATGTTGTAACCATCTATATTTGTTGATAAAATATGAGTTGTATTACAGAGATCTCTGGAGGAATCTGAGTAACAGTTTTTTCCCTATGTAAATTAAATTTGAGAGGCATTATTATGCTGTAATCTGGCAAAAGAAGCTCAAGTGATTTGAGCTAACTGTAGTGGGAATGATGTTTCACAATTCACATTCAGGCACGTGGGTAAGGAGTGAAGAATATTTATGAACACATCAGAAAAAAAAATTAATAAGCCATGAAGTTTGAGTTCAGAGCAACCTAGTTTATTTCCTCATTTTAGAAGCACCAATATTTCAGTTCTGGATTTCAAATGCATGTGCTAAAATGACATCTGTCAAAAACAGTGCCTATAGTTGAGAAAGTTGAACTTTTCATACAGTGCCTACAAATGTAAGTCTCTGATAAGAGTTATATTACCCTGCTGCCAAACATTTGTTGTGAAAATGGCTAGAATACCTAATGTATTTGGAAAGCTCAGTGATTGCTGTAGGTAACTGGAATGCAGGCAGAAGGAGCAGTGGATAGAAGGACCTCAAGCTGTCCAAGTTTCCCTGTGGACACCCTGGAGTGTGTCAGGAAAGTGCTGGCTGCAGGAGGGGCAGAGCTAATTAAACTTTAGTTTGCAGCTTGGGAAACATGGTGGAAGTTTCTGTTGCTGCAGGGCAGGACAAAGAAGTGTGTGTGTCCTGCCTGTGTACAAGGTCTATATATGTAATGCCAAGAACATCTTCAGTCCCTCAGACATTGCAGAATGAAAAGCATGTGTTCCAAAGTCACTGAACTCAATCCCTTCTTTATATGCATTGGTTTTGCTATACAGTGTATAGTTTAGTTGTATTTTTTTAATACTAAGGTAACAAAATAAACTGCTTTCTACAAATTTTATGGTCCATATATTCACTGAGATGGAGACTGTATCTAGATGTCATTTCATATAAAGAAAATCCATTTATTTTCTGAGAATTAGGACAGTCTGTTGTGATGTTCCTGAGGACATTGCCAATGAACGCGTAAAACCCACGTGGCCTCCACAACTCCCTTCTAAGACCATGTTTTTGCCTTGGAAGTTACACAGTGTAATATGAGATACAGCAGTTGCCAAGGTAACTGTTCTTTTTCAGTTTGATGGCAGCAGGTGAATGATTGCCTGCATAGCCACAGTAATTTGCTGTGGCTCTAGTAGTTCAGTATGGATGTACACATTCTTCTTCAGGCTTGTTTTTCTCTTATGGAAGCTTGAACTAAAATCCTAAGGTACATGATAATTATTAAAATGTTATTCAATAAATATTCTTCCTGTAGTAATATGCTATAAATATTAACATTTCATTACTTTTTCAAATGCAGGATATTAGAGCAAGGTCTTTTTATATTGTGAAAGTTCTTCTCACAGAACCTTTTTTGGTTTTGTTTTTTTTTGGTTGATTTACTTAGTTTCAAGAGCCTTCAAACTGCTAAACTCCACATTTAAATCTGGAACTAATGAGACAAAAACTGCAAGCAGACTCTCGGGTTTGTTTTTATTGTACTGTCCTTTAGTGAAATCAGTAAGATGTTTGAAAGTAAAACTGATCTGCCATTTTAACTGCTGCAACATTCTTCTGGATTTAAAAGAAAATACACTTAGTAAAATGGTGTTCAGATTTTACGGGCTTTGAGGATGCATGGGAAGGTTCTCAAGAAATGTGACAAAATTATTTTCTTGACCACAGTTTGTTTTGGTTTGGCTTTTTTTTTTTTTTTTTTTATTTTAAGTTGTTTTTGGTCTGAATCGCATCTGTATAATTAAATACTCCAGTTTAGGAAATCCACCCTGTTCTGCATCCTGTGGTCTACTGTACTGTGCTGACTACATTTTGCATATTTAGAGTAAAATTTTCAGGGATTAGGACCTAAATTTGCATTGTATCATAATTAGGTTTTATATTTAATATTGTAATAAGATTTATAGCTTTATGCAGTCTGTTGGCAGACCCAGAAAGAGGATGTTGCATCATTTAGACCGCAGTTTGTTAGTTTATTACATAACTGTAATCACATTGTGAATTTTATTAGCTTTATTTGAAGAAAATCTTAAATTTGGGACAATCTGAATATGTTCTAAAGGTTTTATGTGTTTATAAAGTGGTCCATGCAACCATCTGCACACATGATATATCAGTGGCCTGAATTCTAGCTGTTAAAATACCTCAGAATTGAGCGATCCTCCTCTCATAATCTCTGAGTTTAGCTCTATATGTGAAATAGCATTCTTTACAGGAAAAGGAATATTTCTTCTGAATTCTGTTACTACTATGAGTAATATAAACGTCCCCAAAATAACAGTACAGATAAGCTGGCACTACATAAGTAACATTGCTAAATAAAACCATCAGCCATGCGTATGAAGAAATGGACAAGACAGGGTCAAAGCTGTTCCACCTAAGAATCAAACCCCTATTTTCAGTAGATTTATTTTGTATACTGACAACGATGACAGTCTGAAAGATTTGCTGGAAATCTTTATTTATTTTCTGAAAGGTTTTTTTTCTGAACACTTGATTTTTGAAAAGGAGGATTTGTGCTGGAAACAAACCTGGCAAAGCTGACTTTATAAAGCAAAGCTGCTTTATAACAAAAGTCTAGTCTGCTTTCTCTTGGTTCCTGAAACAAAAACCATAAGTTATGACAATATTGCATGGAATAGGCAGTTCTTGGCTCAGAAGTAGATTGCTTTGTTGCCCAGAAAAGGGGTTGGGGAGCAAGTAGATTGGTTTTGAACATCTATCTTAGCCAAGACTACCATCTGACAGGTAGACTCAACATCTTGACACTACTGTAAATGTTAATGTTAGCTCTGCTATGTTTTGGTAGCCTTGTCAGGCACTTACCAATAGTACTTATTTAAGTAGATCAGACTTCTAGAATTAACAAAACTACTGTAATTCCCTGCCCCAGGACACATTTCTTTGACTGAGACATGTAACCCCAAACAGATGCGATAGTTGTTTTATTCTCCCTTTATGACTTGACACTAAATCAAGTAGCTCAAGTGAATGACCAGCAGTGACCAGAACACAGCTCTGTGATTCTGGGTTGACTTAGAAATTACATGAAATACATCAGCTGGTGATAAATAAGCCTTTACAAAGCTTTCTTCATGTTTTAATGTTCAATTATGGCTGTAAATTTCCTATTTTTCCTATAATGATTTCCAAATTAAAGTCTGGTATTTAAAAGGCAACCAAAGGAATATTACTGTAGCTGCTCATCATTTCTGAACAATAGAAAGAAAATGCCTAATTGATACATATCTATTCCTTGTCCTTCTACAAGTCATTCTTTTGATTAATGTCTCCTATTAGTGGAGCAGGATGGAAAATAGAGTCCTATTAAACTGACAAGCTAGTACTCCTAGTTATTTCAGCAATGTAAAACTGACTTTTCAGTATGAAACAATTGATGTTCTAGCCTTGAAGGATTTAATTCAGTACAGTTAATTCTTAAAAACAAAACCAACCAACCAAACCCCAAAAACAATGGGTATGTAGATTTTCCTAAAGTTGCACTTCTCTGTGATAATTGTATTGTTATCTACCAGAAGTGTAATAGGGCTCCAAGAAAATGTAAGTTCCAGACATGTGTTTCCTTCAGTACTGTTACTGCAAAAGTGAATCATTGAATCATACATATGTTGTGTTTTTAAAATTCTTTTCAGCATATGGAAGTAAAGGTTGATTCTTCCTGGGAATTTCAGCAACTCTAGTAAATTAACACTGTGAAATACATGCCTGTGAGTCCAGATAACAGCTTTGAAATGATTCAGTATCACGTTTGATTAAAAGAACAACTTATTATTATTATTATTATGTTTAAGGTTTGGCCTTTTTATGTCTGCAGAAGCTGCAGAACAGATGCAGTGTTTATAAAAGGTAAACACAATAATGCTTCAAGACATGGCATGTTTTGTGACATGAGTGATCTTTATTAGTTGTCAGAGAACAGTATGTTCTGCAGCAGACTTCTTAGCATCATACTTTATCTACTCTTCCTGTGGCAGATTTTTGATACCTAAAATGATACGGCATGTGAATAAGTGCTTAAACAGCCAGCTTACAGGAGTAAGAGTAAAATCATATATATTGGATTTTCTTAGATGAATTGTTTCTTAATTAAATTATAAGTAAAGCAGCTTTCAGGCTACAGATTAGATTAAAGATAAAGCGTGTGTGTCTTGATCAATAACAAATCAATATCAGATCAACAAAAAATATGTCTGAATGTCTTTTAAATTTTGTACAGTGTTTCAGTGCAACTGCATCTATAAAGCAATTTTACTGGTTGGAATGCTTGTCGAAATAGATTTGTATGGAGGGGAAAGTAAGTACCTGGGCTTAAGCAGTCAAGGAGTAGAAATGTGTCATTTGATCTGTGTTAGAGAAGCTGAAGTGGTTAACAGAAGTACTGTGAGTGTAGAGGTAAGTTGAGATGGATTTTGATATGTTTTGGCTAACTGGCTATACTATGGAAATGGTTGCATGTTTAACAGTGGAGTTTGTTGAGCTTTGTGAGTATCACAATTCCTAAAACCTGTTTCTAGAAGTTGTGACTGCTGTTTGCCAGACTGTGGAAACCCAGTGTATGGGTTAGGGCTTTACTGCACTGTGGCAATAGATAAAACATTATAGACTTTATATGTGCATTACTACACTGTTATTAACAGGATTTGTCAATATAACTGGTTTTGAAAACAAAAATTAAAAAAAAGAGTAGATTTTAAAAGGGTAAACTTCCTTTTGCTCATGAGCACTGCAGTGATGTGCCTTTTAGAAAAAGCAAGCTACGTGGATTAGAAAAAAATGGTTAAATCACAGATTGAAGGTGTTATGACCCAAATGGGCACCACAGAACAAATGCTGATAAAATCTTACTTTTACTTTGACAGCATAAATAGTATTTAGGTACTTAATCATTGCATGTGTGCAAATGTTGTATAATACAGAACTTCATCCCCAGCTTTCAGTAGGCATGCTCAAGTTCTGCATAGTGTAGCTAAATACAATCCAGGCATTTATAAGTGCAGATGGTGTTTTTAACCAGCTGTGCCACTGTGATGTAAAAGGAATTCCTTGCAATATAGAAGGGCACCTCATCAGCTGAGGGGAATGTAAGGAGAAGTTTAAATGAACCAGTAGAAACATCTGTTGCACTCATAAATTTATATGAGGCTGTTCAGCTGTATAGAATTAAAATTGTTTCACTAACACTTATTTTAATAAACCGTAAAAGGCATTGGATTACAAATTATAGATGCTGACTGAACTTTAAAATCAAACTAAATGCTTATTTTGTGCTGCATTTTCATATCATCATAACATTGTGCTTCCCATAATAAAATTAGAAATTAAGTAATTTGGCAAAGAAAGTTATTAGGCTTACCCTGCAGGTTCTGTGAAGAGTCATAGTTTGGGCTATTAATGATTAAGAGATTTGGAATACATTTTGTGTATTAATCTTTGCTTAAAAAGCAGTGAATAATCTACTGTTTATCCAAGTTGAAAGTTCCTTTCATCTTTCTGTCATCTTGGAACTAGCCTAATGGCTTTTTAATGAAGCTTCTCATTGGCTTCAATGGTTATTAGATGCATATAATTTATAAATTGGGTCAATTGTTTTACAATACTTACTTGGTCTTAGACTGCTCTTATCAATGTTGGTAAGGTCAGGACAAGAGTTTCCATACACTTGAGAATAAAAAGAATGAGTCATACATGTATCCCAAGGGTGAGATTTGTTTCCTTTAAGTCTTAATGGCAGAACGCTCATTAACTCAAATAAGACAGAATTTCAGTCTCTTTTCATCTCTTTTGCTTCTTACCTGCAAAGTAACTTTCTTAATGTGTTTTCAGAGTTGTACTGCTGTCAGTCCCCATTAAATTTTTCTGTCTGTTTTCCCAAAACAGAGACATGGGTTAAGCCCAGTCAACACTTAAGCCCCACATAGTTGCTCACTCACTTCCCCCACAGTGGGAGGAGGGACAGAACTGGAAGAGTAAAAGTGAGAAACTCGTGGGTCGATATAAAGACAGTTTAATAGGTAAAGCAAAAGCAGCACATGCAAGAAAGCAAACCAAACCAAGGTATTCATTCACTCCTTCCCATTGGCAGGCAGGTGTTCAGCCATCTCCAAGAAAGCAGGGCTCAATCACATGCAACAGTTACTTGAGAAGACAAATGCCCTAACTCCGAATGTCTCCCCTTCCGTCTTCCTCCCCAAGCTTTATATTCTGGGCATGACGTCATATGGTATGGAATATCCCTTTGGTCAGTTGAAGTCAGCTGTCCTGGCTATGATCCCTCCCAGCTTCTTTTGCACCCCCAGCCTCCTCGCTGATGGGGTGGTGTGAGAAGCAGAAAAATCCTTGGCTGTGTGTAAGCACTGCTCAGTAATAACTAAAACATCCCTGTATTACCAACACTGATTTTAGCACAAATCCAAAACATAGCCCTATGCAAGCTACAATGAGAATTGTTAACTGTATCCCAGCAAAACCCAGCACAGTTATTTTCACTTTTTACTTGACTGCTTGTGTGCCATCTTTATATCTGTAAGATGTATTGATGGTGATTTTTTTTCCATTTTTCTATCATCATTCTCTTTATAGGTATAGCTCATTCTGCTTTTCCTGTTGCAAATAGTGTTTCCACTTATTGGTAGTCTTTAACCAAGTCTATTACAAATGCCATAACAAATCTATCTCAGTACCCTAATCACCACCCGTGTAAATGTGGTAGAGGTTTTGTTAGGTCTGCCTTGACTTGCTGATTGCATTTGGTTTGCATGGCAAGGCTTTGGTAGCGGGGAGGTACAGGGGCAGCTACTGTGAGAAGCTGCTAGAAGCTTTCCCCTGCGGCCAGTACGGCAAATGCCAGCTGCCTCCAAGATGGACCTGCTGCTGGCCCTGAGCGCATCAGTGATGGTGGTAGCACCTCTGGGATAACACAGTTAAGAAGAGGAAAAAAAGGTATTGTGTGGGAGCAGCTGCAGCCAGAGAGAGGAGCAAAAATAAGTGTGAGAAAGAACCCTGCAGGCACCAAGGTCAGTGAGGAAGGAGGGGAGAAAGTGGGCCAGGTGCCACAGCAGTGTTTTCCCTGCAGCCCATGGAGGACTCCACCAGGGAAAGGGGGATGCACCTTGAAGGAGGCTGTGACCCTGTGGGAAGCCCACGCTGGAGCAGACTCCTGGCAGGACCTTTGTACCTGTGGAGAGAGGAGCCTGTGCTGGAGCGGGTTTGCTGCAGGACCTGTGACCCCACGGGGAACCCATGTCTGTGAAGGACTGCACTCTGTGGAAGGCACCCACGCTGCAGCAGTTCATGAAGAACTGCAGGCTGTGGGAATGACTCATGTCAGTGAAGTTTGTGAAGAACAGTCTTCCATGGGAGGAAACCCACACTGGAGCAGGGGAAGAGTGTGAGGAGTCCTTCTGCTGAGGAAGAAGAAGAGGTGGAAACATTGTGTGATGAACTGACTGCAACCCCTGAAAGTGCTACTCTGTGGGAGGAAGTAGAGAAAATCAGGATTAAAGTTGAGCCTGGGAAGAAAGGAGGGGTGGGGGGAAGATGTTTTTAAGGTTTTTGGTTTATTTCTTATTATCCTACTCTGATTTGGTTGGTAATAAATGAAACACTATTTTCCCCAAGTTGAGTCTGTTTTACCCACAACAGTAATTGTTGAATGATCTCTCCCTGTCCTTATCTTGACCCATGGAGCCTTTCATTGTATTTTCTTTCCTCTGCCCATTTGAAGAGGGGAGTGATAAAGCAGCTTTTGGGGGCACATGGTGTCCAGCCACAGTCAATCCACCACAATGACATAACTTGGAATCTATTAGAAAGGCTCTAAAAGCTGCTACGTTGTCATTTAAAAATAAAACTCCTCAAGCAGCCTGAAGAATATGCAGGTTGATATTCTGCAAGTAAGGTTTTAAAATGAACCATTTAAAAATAAATAATTTCATTAATACTTCAAAGGAAGACTACTTACTGGCAATGCTTAGGAGCATATTGAAATCAATTATCTCAAAATATTTGAATGTTGATTCAAATGAAACATTGACATTTATTCATCTTTTTACTGCTTATTTAGGAAGAATACAATAATGAGAAATTAATGGTATGAATTTTGATTGTGTGGACTACTCAGAGAGAAACCTGAATACTTCTGCTTCTGAAGGAGTGCTTTTATCAGGCCTGCTTATGCTTGACTTGGATCATCCTTGGGAGCTGCTATTTAAAATGGGTGTTTATTTGCTATGCATTTAATTTTTGGCAGTAAACTTGTCTAGATGAATGCACATGTGTACACATATGCCTTCTTTTATGCTAAGAGGATATGCAGAAGAGGATATTGGGAGAGTCAATGTGTGTTTTAGATATTTGCAGCTGACTATGCTGTAGCTCATCTTCAGCTTGACTGCGCCTTTTACTGACATTTGCTGGGTCCTGCCTCAAGGCGGAGCTGTTATATTTTCAATGGAGATCAAGACGTTAAAAGCATTTTCTTCTCCCAAATCCTGTTTCTGATTTGAATAGATGTATGGGTTATGTTGGTAAAGAAAAATGGCAAGCAATCTTCCTCCCCCTCAGGAAAAGCTGGAGTCAGCAATGTGTCACACAGGTGGATGGGCCTACGACACTGATCTTTATTCAATCTGACATTACCTTTCAGAGGTTCAGGAAGATGCATACCTTTCACTTACAGTAGGTATCCAGCAGGATTATGACAATACGTGCATGCCAGCTGTCAAATGCAGTATTATTCTTTTTGTGGCTTTGTGTAATTTTGAATGTTTCCCAGAAGAGAGTATGTGTGCGTGTGTATTGTGTTCTAATTAAGACTATATGAGACAGTTATGGCAGGCTGTCAAATCAATGGAATACTGGGTATATTTTAGTCTCCGTGCTATAGTCTAAATAACCTTTTAAGGACTCTTTTTCTCTCAATGTGTTAAATAAATGCTGAATGCTCTATACTTAATAGGTCTTTGAGTAATACATTCCATATGGCTTTATTGCTGGAATAAGACGTTATCACTAAATACACAATAGTGACATGAGGTCATTTTAACATGAAGAAATGCATACATCTTATAGATGAACAGTCAGTTTATTGTGAAGTTCAGTTAAACAGGAATAAAGTAAACAAAGGTGGCAAACTTAAGGAAAATGAGGGAAACCTAGAAGTAATGACTTATGCTAGCCATCTTTCACCTCTCATTTTAAATACTGTGAATATCTATCTGAGCTGGATTTGTGAAAGTGACACTAATTTCTCTCTTGGTTTTTTCCCTTTGATTCAGGGTATCTTTATTCTGGTCACTTTAAAAGTTAACTGTATGATGCATTTCAAAAGCTTCATATTCCAGACTGTAGGAAACAGAGATCTGGCCAGGCCCCTCTCAACAGGTGTAACAAATGACCTGTTTGCAGTTCATTTTGGGTAAAAAAACCAAAATCAAATAAAAATCCAGGTGGTCTCTGTTTCAACTAAGGATGACCTTTATCAGAAGTGAGAAGAAATTAAATTATGCCCTAAAGAGTGTGTAATGTCTGAATTGGGAGCAAGACTGGGGGACTCTGGTGGGCTGGGTATACAGTGTCACACTGGTGCCCTGTGCCCTATTGAAAAGGGTTCACTTTTTGAAGGCGGTATTCAGTGTGGAGCTGGGTGACATCTGTTTTAGGAATACATTTATTCACCTAAAACTGCAGCTTCTAATTGCTACAAGTATTAGTAAAATTGTGTCAAACTAGCTTTGGTTGGCACAAAAATGGAAAAATAAACATTTTTGAATGGTGAAACATTTCATCATTCTGAAATGATGTTTTGATCACTTGGGGCTCGACTGAGAGCAGAGGGTCTTGGAGATAGTAGAAAACTGAAGACAAAATCCCTTTTGAAGTGCAGGTCTTGTGTTTAGTGGATGTTTTAATTTTGTGTTAAAGATTTATGCTTTCAGTAGGGAGGACTGGTCCTTATAATCCCATTGCCTCCAAAATATTTTCTCTTTTTTACCTGTTACTTAGAAATCTTTTTTGAGGATGTGCTTCCAATATATGTATTGATTCAGACAGGAAGAAAATTTACTTCAGGTAAGTACCCTTAGCAGATGGAATATAGGAATATACTGGTCAAAACCACCACCAACATTGATTCATATCTCAGTGGTGTAAATGGTAATTCCATTGTAATTCTAAATCTAGTTCTTATTATTAAAAATTACTGGAATAAAAGTATTTCAGCTGGAATAAAAGTATTTTCAGCTGGAGAAATTGGATGAAGTCACTCAATTTTCCTTAAGCCTGTATTATATTCTACTTTATTTGGAAGGAAAAAAAAAATCTGACATATTTTTTGGAATAAATTTTCTTATTCTGTTTACTCATAGAAACTTTCTTCTTTCTCTTCCCAGATTACTGAATAGAAGTTAAACATACCCAATACTTGGTTAATTTAGAAAATCTTGTCCTTAGAAAGAAAATAAATCAGAGGAATTCTGTAATCTGTATTCTCTTCATAATCAGGAATAAAACCATGAATGTCATAAATATAATCTCTAACTTCTGCTTTCTCAGCATTTGCAAGAAAAAAAAATCATTTAATGATAGTTTTGTTGGTTTATCATAAAGAAGTTGAAGAAAATCTAAGTGAAAACTGCTTTGTACTGAAAGGTTTCTGTTTATTATCATGCCTGTGATGTAAATCTTGTCCATTTGTGTCCAGCTTCTTGAAGGGTGAGATGAATTTCACAATCCTACATTACTGCTTAATAAAAAAACTCTAGAGTGATGTCACAAAAATTATGTCTGGGCCTGAATGGAGTAAAAATTGTTATAGTTTGAGTCTTTTAGTTTTTGTTTGCTTGTTTTTGTAGTGGGCTTGCTCAGAGGAGAAGTTAAGACTTTGGGTTGTGGAATTAGTCTGTTTACCTTAGTCAGAGTGTTGGTTGTCTTACCAGGTGCTTTTTGGAGTATTTACGGGCATGCTTAATATGCTTGATGAAAACAGATGTTGAAATTCTCTGCTAACTGGAGTCTCAGGTGTTTTCTATTCTTTGGCTGTGCAGTCAGTACTGCAGCTGTGGCTCTGCTTATCCTGAGTTTTCTATGACTTTTAGGTGCTCTGAGCCTGGTGTTTGGGGAGTGGTTTGTTCTGGTTTTATATGCAAGTCATGCTTCTTGGATGTTTCAGGTCTGTTCAGAGAAAGAGGAAGGTAATTCCTTACAGCAGTGTATAAAATTATCTAAAACTGATTGGAGGTCAGCTGGAATTCAGAGCACAGTTTTGTCAGTTTATCTGAAGTTGATGAGAAAGAGTTTGGGCTTGCCCTCAGTCTAAGAAACAATGGGACACAGGTTTGCCAGTTTTCATGACTGGCTTGCATGGGGCTTTATTGCAGAATCATTTAGGATGGATGCTTTCCCTTTGTTTTATAGGTAATCTTCTGAATTTCAGGGCTTGAGTTCAGGGGAATTAAAATGGGTACAAAATCAACCTTCTACCTCTGTTCCATCTTTCTTCTCAGTTTGTGCTGTAGAACTGTAATTTCTGTCTTTCTGCTCAGCTTTTCAGAAGTTCTGCAGATAGCAGCATTTATAAATCAAACTTCCTGTCCACACTCTTGCTTCTCTGCATCAGATCTGGCTGGCAGCTTCTGGTCAGATTGGAGTAGCTGGTGTTGTCAGAAGCAACTTTTGTTATCCTCTCAGCGGCAGTGATCAGAAAACCATGGCAGAAGAAAGATCAGCTGAATAATCTTCTAACAGTCTAATAAGGATAAGTTCATAAATCCAGCAGGGTTTGAATATCTGAAAAGCATATTAATGCTCACATTTCCTGAGAAAGGCTTGCTGTGCTCTTTAGTTTTTCTACCACAACTATGTAGGTGGATAACCCGTTTTCACAAAGATACTGCTCACTTCCTGTCAGGCAAAGATATGTCATCAGGAAAGAATCCCTAAAGTTTATGAACTGCAGACTCACTTGCGTTTTTCAGCCTTTACCGGTATTTTATAAGTGCAGATAAAGTAATGAATAGAATATTCAGAACATACCCCCATTTTATTTTTAATCACATTTAGTCACATTTTGGTCTATTACAGTAGCACTGGTTTCCAGCACTGTTGTATGGTAGTCTGAAGAAATCTCAGAGAGCAATTTAATAATGTTAATAGAATGACTTGATTAGAAAATTAAAATATAAATGACACACAAGTTTTCCTGGGCTTGTCCTGGCTTTCCTATCTTCCAACTCTGTGGTCCCAATCTCCCCCTTCTCCACATAGTTTTCAGACAGAACGAATTTGGAACATTTTCCTGGGATTTTGGCATGTTGTGACAACCTATGAATATCAACTGTACTTTTTTAGATTAATCTGTGCTGGATGAGTAATTACCATGCTTGCAGAAAGTACAATATCTGGAAGTACTGGGCATTGTGTCCATAGCGTGGATATGCAGTTAACCTGACACATGCTGAACAGATATGGCCTATATAGAAGAGATGCTATGTAAAATACTGTTCTGTAAAGCGGTTTTCCAGAATTGATGTCTTTGCTATACTGGTCTGAAGGAAGGAGAATCTGTGAAAGTAAACCATATGAAATGAATTCTCTTAAGTATCTTAATACATCTGTAATTGTTAACTTTTGCATCACACGTTATGAGGAGTTTCTTTAAAATTAGCCTGAAAAAACCCAAGCCCAAATTCCTAACTTGATTTTTTCTATCAGTCAGGCTGTTCCTATCTTCACATTGTTTAAAAGTTCTGGAAACTTTGCCGTTACAACCAAGATAAAATTTCTTGAACATTGAGTTACCCAGTTCTGTTCATATGCTCTTTGTTGTGCCCATCACCAGATTATTTGTTTGCCTGATCTGTTCCTATGGGAACCATGTGGCTTTAATTTTTATGTTATGATGTGGGATTATCCTTTTGGTTTGGCAAGATTGCATAGTGTCATTCCATCTCTGCAATGAAAAAACCCAAGTATTTTTCAGTTGGCATAAAAATATTGTCAGAGGAAAAACTAATGATGATACTTTCCCTAAGTTCAGTTAGAGCAGTATTTTGGGGATTTTTGTTTGTTGTTTGGGTTTTGTTGATGTTTTTTTACTTTTTAAAGTATTCCCATTGTACTGTACTAGGCTCATGTGGGGGTCCAAGGCAGTAAACATAGTTATCATGGAAGATGTTAGCAGAAGTACAATTACATTATTTGCAATAGAACAATAGGAGTCAGGTGGAGTGTCATGTAGGATTGAAGGGGATGACAACAGCCTATGTATTCAGAAGTCTGGGATTTCCTTTAAAAAAACATATTTGCTTATCGCAGTATACTCTCAGCCTACAGAAACAGTCCTGCTCACAGCTTTTTATGTATCAGAACTAATGTATTCAGAAGTAATACCTTTAAAGAAAAAAGGCTTGCAAGCAACCTATATTTCCAGAAGGCATTTGTTTGACAGATAAGCCTTTTGAGGAGCTGGCAAGAAGCCAGTTGCAGCACTGGAGGTAATGTACAGTCAGGAGGCCTAGAGGTAGTGGCCTTATCTACGGATTTTGTTCTTTTTACTTCTATTTTGTTTTGTGATTTAGTGAGCTTTTATAGATCAGCAGAGAAGGGAAGTAGCTGACAAATGCATCAGTGGCGCTTCAGAGACATTTTTATTTCATGGATACACAAAATACAGTAGTGGTATTGATGGGAGTAGGAAAATCAAGACTATTTTTGCCCAGGTGTTTCTTGTATGGTTTTAGTCACGTATGCTGCCACAGGCAGTGTCAAAAGCAAGGGTTCTGTGAGTGCAGCACTTGAAAAAATAGCTATGACGGCATTATTCTGGGATGTGCCATCTGAGAAAAACATTAAAGCCTGCAGAATCTGAAATCCTTAATGGAACTTGTCCGAGCCTTTTAGTAGCGAATAACTTTCAAGGTATAACATAATATATTAAGGTGAAAGTTGATATAATTTCAGGATTATTTCTCTTTATGCTGAGAGGACTCTGCTAAGGGTAAACTACTGAGTAAATTCTGTAAATTAATGCAGGTTCTGAAATGATTTCCAGTACCCCCTTTTTTTAATCTCTTTTTTGAAAGGCTTTATGGGAGTGCAGCATAAAGCTCTTACAATAAAAAACAGGGAACTGTAGTTTCTCAAGTTTAAATCCTTGAATTAAGAAAGATGTCATGGCTTTTGGTTTGTGCTCAGAAATTGGTACAGTTTTTGTGATAAAGCAGTAAACCTACTTTTTTCCGTCATTCTTAACAGCAACTTCCAGAAAAAGTAACTTTACTTTCACAGTGCACTAAGGATAATAGAGGCTGAAAGGATTCTCCTTTTAAAGCATTCCTTTATGCTTTATGTTTTTCTAACCTGACACAAACAGAAAATTACAACAGTTTCTAATATAATGCCAATACATATGTTGTTGTTTAGTTAGTGAGAAGAGAATGACCTCTCGGTTCCATTAAGAAAAAGTTAAGTTGTACTTGTGTAGCTACATGTTTCTGAGTAATTGTTTAACGTGAAGAGTAGAAGATACTAACAATATATCCAGGTTGTACCCAATAGCCTCATGATTTCATATAATCTCGTGTTTTTGTTAAAATACAGATTTAATAGTATTTTCTTGCAGACTATTTGTAAAAGGATGAATGGTTAATCTACTTTATTTTGCGTTTCTATTAGTCAAGTTGGACCTAATTGCAAAACATCATGGATCATGATTCACAGTGACTTGTGTTTTTGTACAGTTGCTTTTCAGAACCAAAATATTTCTGTTCAGACTTCAAACCATGCATCTTCAGACAGAATTAGAATACAGGGATTTCTGTGCTATTGGTTGCGCTTGATTTCTTAACATTACTAATCTATAGGTATTAAACTATTTTTTTATAAAAAGTATGTACTTTATGAAAATGAGAGTTACATATGAATAAAGTGGGATTGTTTTATAATTACAGTATACTTTAGGCAACCAAACAAATAATTTAAGTCTGACATGTTCATGTGCAGATTAGCTCTGCAAATTCAGTGTAATTGTTCTTTTATTGATATGGACTCGTTGAGTACTTGCAAATGCATTTTTAGGAATTAATCATTATTTTCTTATATTTATATAATCTTAGACTTCAGTTGTAATCAAGATGTTCGCAGTCCCTAAAATCAGATACATTGTTATCTGAATTTCAGTACTCTTTTCTGACTTTAATGGTAAAGCCATAGCCAAATCTAACCTAACAGTTTCGGGGCTATAATTGTCATATCTGTATTCTCTTGCATGTGTTATGAAGAAAACTAATTTCTCTCTTGACTTCATCTTTGCCACTCAGTATGTACAGAAAATAACACTACTGTTGGTAGGTTGTATTTTGAATTACGTTCAGAAAGAGAATATTTAAAGGAAAGTAACTCCATTATCCAACTGCCTCCCACTCACCTTTCATAGTAAGGTGAATGGAAGTTGGTTGTGTTGCACGGCAAGGAAAAGTAGGCTGCTTTCACTCATGACAGGTAACTTTCCTTTTGCTTTCCTTATGTAATTCACTGTAGTATTGCAACATGAACCAGAGAACAACCTTATTTTAAATTAAATATATGTGTGTTTATGGAAATAGAATTCCTCTGCCTCTTTGAAGAGGAAGTTTGGTTTTGAACATTTTATGAGTGAGCTGTCTTCCAAAAGCTTCAATATCATGTTTGCATCCATTCTCTGAAATAAGCCAGAGTTAATGTCATCACACACTTCACCTAAAATAGTCTTCTAAGTTAGGCTTAGGGGTTTTGTGTGCTTTTTGGTGATTTGCTTTTAGCTAATTGCATTTAGGTTTTGATTGGTTTGTAAACTTTTGGGGGAAGCTTTTTCAAAACATTGCAAATATGTAACAACCTGTTGTACAAAGCTGGTCTGTGGTTAGCATGATAAGTTTTTGGTTTAATTTTTTTTAGTTGATTTTAAGATGTTTTGTTTGCACAGTGAAATATTTCTTTCTGGATTGTGTCATGTCATTGTGTTACTGTCTCACTTTGCCTAAAGCAATTGAACAGCTGTCCTTAGGAGTTTAATGACTTCATTGCTCAAGTATTTGCTGTATTTAATTCTGAATTTCCACTCAGAAGATTACTGCTTTGGAGTAATGCTTAACACTTGCATTTTAACTGGATCAGTATAGGTCTATTTTAATTTGTCTCTGAGGAATATCCTAGTGTGTGAGAGTAACATTTTTTGATGACTCACGTTAGGACAGCATTCACATAGTAGTAACTGAACAAACTGCAAAATCTGTAAAGTGTAAGATGTAAACTACCAGACTTGTTAAGAGCAACATCATTTCTTTTTATCACAAATCTGACAAAAATGCTTCAAGTAAAAATAAAAATTAACTTGTTAATTGGTATTTAATTATTACATGACAGTGGCTGTCTGCTTTTCTCAATTATTGTAAAGCCTGAATTGAAGCTTTTTCACTGTAACGTTACTAGATATGCTGGACGACATTTTTTCTTTTTTTTTTTTTGGTGTTTGTTTTAGCCTTTTTTGCTCTTTTTTGCTGTCCGTGGTGTTTTTTTTTTTTTGGGGGGGGGGGGGTGTTTTGGGGTTTTTTTGGGTGTGGTTTTTGTTTTTTTGTTTTGGTTGGGGTTTTTTTTTTTTTTTTGTTCTTTATTTTTTTTTACTTTTCTCAGGAGCAGATAACCTTTGCAGATAACATTTCTTTTTTTCTACCTTCACTTCCAAGTCCCTAGTTGGGATTGGCTCAGGTGGATATTAGCACTTCTAAGAAAGTCGTTACTTTCCTACCATAGTGGGAGGAGGAGGAAGCAAAGAATATTGATTTCTAACTGACCAGATTGGACATATATTAAGATTTAAGATTTGGATACAAATTTATAAAATTTGATGTTAGAGCTTAAACTCTGTTGATGAAGATATATCTATCCTATGTGAGAATGAAACAAAACTGTGGATACCAGCAGTAATTGCTCAAAATAGTTGCTATATAGCAAAAACCTTAAAGCAGGAATGAAGGAATTGAAGATTACTTAATATGTAATGACTATAAATGCTGTAGATGAAATAGCTTTGGAAGACATCTATATTTTTTGTTGGAAATATTCAACATCCAGTCTGTTCAGAAACAGAACGTGACACAATCAGATGTTTTGTTTCTTTTTTCAGATTTCAGATTATAAAGAAACTCTGTCAGGAATCAAACTGTAATATTTGTCTTCTGGATGTAGCTTATAATCATCTTTTCTTGGCATCCAAATAGTTTTGCTTTGTCTACTTAAAAGTTTGATCTCATTGCTGAGATGCTAGAGTTGAAGGGGAACTATAACAACTTGTCTTCTTATGTATTTTACTTTCATAGAGGCTTTTGGGGAAGTAATCTTTTCTGCGTGGGTACTTAAAATGTACATATAAAAAGAAAAATACATCTTTTAAATGGTTACTCGGAAACATGCAGAGCAAATGTTTAAGGGAGAGGGAGGAAAATAAAATAAGTTCATCGAATCATCTCTTCAAATGTTATACAGAAAATGTGACTCATCAGTAATGGGCCCAGTCCTGCTCCTCTTTGAAGAAATAGCTTGCATTTGGAAGACTGTGTAGTTACAAGGCCAACATACTAAGGAGTAATTCAGTTTCTAAGTCCAACTTTGAGTCACTGGCATTTAGAAAGATTATCCTCATTTCCCTCATCTTCTTTTCTTTAAGGTCAAGTTAATTACATCTGTGGCTGTCTCAACTGCAGTACTTGGAAGCATTTCCCTGACACAGGTGTACACCACCTTGCATTCACCTTCCGTGTAAGAGAGGGTCTTAAATGTGCATCATAATTTCTCTTACACCCCCTTCTCCTCCAAATCCTGATACCACATGAAGGATGTGAAGATTTGACTGGGAGGAGGTATGGTATATGCAGGCAGATTGTACGCTGGGAACTGGGAGATTGATGCTGGGAGATGTCCCACAGCACACACCTTCCATGAAGTCAAAGCATAGTGTGTGGTTTTGGGGGCTCTTAGGTGTCATTTTCGGTTTGGCTTTTTCTGGTCGGTGTAGGCAAAGCCAATAAGTTTTGACAGATGTTGCCTGAAGCTTAAGCTTGAATAAGAATCACAAGGAAAATGCCTTTCACCAGGAAGCAAGTTGGTGTTTCTAGGGGTTGTCGCATGTATTAACACTAGATGTAGAGAGGCAGACAGGCTTAAATTAGAGCACCTAGCTAAAAGTGACATTCTTGCTGGACTAGTAAATATTGAAATATCCTGAAAATAAATGCTTTCAGGACCTTATATGCCACGAATTTGGTGGTAAACCAACAGTATAGGGCATCTAGAATTTTATGCCTTGATCTAAGGAGCTGAAGCATCCCTCCCTACATTGTCGAAGGACAAGAGGTATCAGTGGTTTGGGTTATGGGGCTGTTCTTTGGATCTTGTCTGGAAGCATTTTCTTGCTTAGTTTGTGCAGCTAGACTTCATTTAAGATCTTTCTCTAATTCAGTTTGACAGCACTTAATAAAAAGCTGGTAATTTGTTTATTAATATGTTCACTAAAATAACCAATTCTGAGCTCGTGATATGGTTAATTTAATAAGTTACGGTTTTAAATCTTAAGCATTACCACTGTTATCCAGAAGAGCATAAAAAGCCTTCTAGGGCATAAAAATTTGTTATATGCATCTTTCTGTTATCTTATTAAAAGAAAATAATGTTTGGTTTTTTTGTTCAGTAAAGCAGTAAAAGTAAGTGGTTTTAGGCAGTCAGTATTCTGCATTAACAAAAAAATATTCAAAGTCTATTCAATTCTGTCTTTTTCATAGAAAGACAGTAAAAGCTAAAACCAAAATAATAGAATCATTGAAGAAAATTAACAGCCTAGCTTAAGATCCTAAATCCACCTTACTCACCTGCTGCCCAGTTGCAGAAGCAGTTACAGTTCTATTTATCACTGTTCACTAAGATTACTTTTTCTTGCCCATGTAGCTAGCTTACAGCCGCAGCTGTGCAAACTAGGTATGTTTCTCTTTGATCCCTGCTTGACAAAAAAGGCAGAGTCCTGTGGATCGAGTTAATGACCTGTGGATTATTTTTATTTTCATCCATATATACTTCTCTCTATTTCTATTTGTAGCTACTGTGCAACATAAGATTTGCAAAATGGCCTGGGAATGTGGAATGTGGGATTTTTTCTTCATACCATACCTCTTGCCTGCCCTTCTGATCTCCTGAGTTTAATAATGCTCAGTACCTGGTGGGCCAGCTTCTAAAGGAAATACTCCATAGTTTCCCACCATTTGGGAATATGGTAGAAGTTGTTTTATATTCACATGTAGAAGAAGACTCTCTCTTTTTGATCAGGTTACTGGTTGGTGGTCACTACCTCATTTCCCAGAATGTTTTGGTTTGAATTCACATGCTAGGTAAGGTCTGAGCATGGCTAGAAAATTAGGCTCTTCAGGAGACAGCAGTAAGGTTTGCCAAGTTTTTGGATTCCCAGTGGGTTAATCAGATCCACCAGAGCAGCTTTATACCAGGAATTGATGCAAAGGTAGATTCTTTTCCTGTTTTTTCTTTTTTTTTTTTAAATGGGTAAAAATGTTTTAGAATATGTGGTCTGTGGCGCTTGCACGTGCGTGTAAGACCTTAAAATTCTAAGGTGTTTCACTGCTGTTTTGTCTTGGCTGTGACTGCCCAGCTACTTTGTTATTACTGCAAGATTTTGGGGAATAAAAAGAAGAAAAAATAGGGGGGCATGTGTCCCTGAAAATCTGGCCCATAAAATATCAGTTGGATGCTGGTCACTCTTCCCTGAAGTGTAGTTAAATAAAGCAGCTTCCTGCTGTTGCCCCTCAATAACATTACATTAGTTCCATTAATTTACTGACTGGCATCTGCTCCTTTCTCATGGTAGGTGTGATCCAGTGGTGTGGCACCAACAGCTGCTGGGTTGGCTCATGCAGGGTTAAGGGTGGTCTAGCGTGGCATCTAGCTGGTCTAGTGATCCAGTCCTCTAAAAAGGGGTTTTTACTGTTAGGTTGGCACTGTTACTGAAGAGTTTACTGAATTTCTAAAGCTGAAGGAGACTCACATCAGTTTCCCAATTTCTCTCTGCCAATTTGCTTGTATCAATTTCTGTTTTGTCAAAGTAAACTGTGTAACTCGATAATATGTCAAAGTGTTACACAATTGCATGGGCTTTTTCTGGTTTGTTGTCATATCTTTAGCAGACCCTCCCATATGTGTTGGTTTACCTGCTTCTACTTGTCATGCAAGGTCTAGAAGACTTAATGCAGAATATAGCTTTGTATCACATGGGAGCACATACATTCTTAGTTTTGTTTGGATTAGGATGTTTTTTGAAGACTGGCCAATGTCAGCTTTCTGTCAATACAGTGATCAAAAGAATTGTAAGTCAGTAATTGAAATTGAAATTGAAAGTCAATAGCTATCAGTGCCTTGTTGTTAATCATGTCTTTTTAAACCATGAAAGTATTTATGCTTGAATATAAAAACCTTAACGCAGATGCTTCACAATGCAGATAAAGGAACACTACCAATATTGGTTTTGGGCAACTTTTATTTGTCTTCTAGGTGAGGACTAGTCCTTGATGGTCGCACCAATGGCATGGTGGAAACAGAATTTCTACTTTTTTTGATGTATGCATCTTGTACTCCTGATGTGTCTTGTGGACTAGGCAGACAATGGGCCTGGAACCACTACTTACCTTCTCCGACAGAAATAGAAGTTCAACTATTTTATTTTATTTTATTTTATTTTATTT
>WYDI02004629.1:0-11525 GCA_009867235.2 Psittacus erithacus
CCTCCTCCCTGGCAGAGCATGAGGCTCAGAAAGTCCTTGGTCAGAGTAAACATTACTGAGCAGCAACTAAAAACGTCAGTGTTATCAGCGCTATTCCCAGGCTGAAAGTCAAAAACACAGCACTGCACCAGGTACTGAGAAGGAGAAAAATGACTGCTACTGCTGAACCCAGGACATCTGGGCAACCTGTTCCAGTGCCTCACCACCCTCACAGTAAAGAGCTTCTTATATCTAACCTTAATTTCCCGTTTAAATTTGTACCAATCACCCCTTCTCCTACCACTCCAGTCCCTAATGAAGAGTCCCTCTCCAGCATCCTTGTAGACCCCTTCAGATACTGGAAGCTGCTATGAGGTCTCCACACAGCTTCTCTTCTCCAGACTGAACAGCCCCAGCTTTCTCAGCCTGTCTTCATATGGGAGGTGCTCCATCCCCTGATTATCCTCGTGGCCTCCTCTGGACTTGCTCCAACAGCTCCATGTCCTTCTTATGTTGACACTAGAACTGCACACAGTGCTGCAAGTACTATGTTTTCATGGAGACCAACCATGAACCAAAGGCAGCCTTAGACAACACATTTGGCCAATTTTGAAATATATTTAAGTCTGATGATTTTTATGCTGCTTATTTAATTTTTTTCAATTAATTTTTTTGTTATTTCTATGTATTTAAGTAGGGGGTTATGGAGACAGATAAAAGGCATTCAAACATTTAATTACTAACAATAGTTGAATTATACTTGGATACACTAGATTTGGCTTTAGCAGAGTATGAAGTATTTTGCAACAGTTGTACATTTTATGGCAGCCTGCATTTACCCATTCAGGGTCTTATCCAGCAGGCATTCCATATTTGACAGACTGCAAGTGGGGACCACAGAAACTAAGTATTAACTTGAATCCTTTGTTAGATGTATGTGCAGCTACATGGACTCATCAGACATTGCCAAAGAAGATACTAAGAAAATTAGGAACATTTCCTATTAGACATTAGGAAGAAATTCTTTACTGTGGTGAGACACTGGCACAGGGTGCCCAGAGAAGCTGTGGCTGCTCCATCCCTGGCAGTGCTCAAGGCCAGGTTGGATGGGGCTTGGAGCAACCTGCTCTAGAGGAAGATGTCCCTGCCAATTGCAGGGGGTTGGAACTGGAGGAGCTTTAAGGCCCCTTCCATCCCAAACTGTTCTGTGATTCTGTGACTGAGAAGCCCATAAAATGCACAAGAGCCCTCTCTTTGGTAAGGAAAGCATCCTCTCCATGCCCATCTGCACGCAGGCATACCTTGCATTAAACTTAAACATGTAAATCATGATTCAGGCACTCAAAACGAGTTCTCACAAAGCCCAGTGCCACACGCTCCTTGAAGAACAGAGCAAATATTTAATGAACTGGGAATGTTACAGTCCCAGGTTAACAGCACAGCTTGTCTATTCTTAACCAACCTTTTCTTTAGATAAGGCCCTGATCATCCGAGCTGTGATGCGCCTGTCTGATTTATGACCCATGCCATCTTCTGTGCCCCTCCTGCTTGGCATTTCTTCTGTTTGTTTATGAATAGGCATAGCTTTTCCAATCACACACATCAGCTTTGTCTCCAGAGAAGCCAGTTCTAGGTGTTCCTTGGGAAGAAAGAATATTATTCTTGTGCAATTACATAGAAAAGCACCTTTCTTCAAAAAAAAACCCAACAAAACATTAATTTTCCTTTATAAAGCAATGGTAAAGATGCTGCCCTGGGGTTGTATGTTGGGTAATGTCAGTGTTTATGGGCTTGGTTTACCAGCCAGCTCATCTTAGGAGGCTGCAGTCCTAATGCCCTCCTCTTCCCCTGTGTGTTTTCACCTCTATCCCTTTCTCTGCAAAGCACATTCTGTCTCAAGTTCAGGTCTGTGAGAAGAATTAAACTAATCCAGCTCACTGCTGCCAAAAGAGAGAGCTCCAATTCCAGCCGCGTGCTTCCACCACGTCTGTGTAGGCGCTGGTTTTCTCCAAAGCTCTGACTCACTTTGGTTGACTAACCCAACAGAAAAGTAATTCAGGAGGAGAAGAAAAGGCAAGTTTTGATACTGCATTAATGAGTGAATCAGCTACAGGAAAGGCCAGTGTGCACTATGGGTTCCCTAAGGGCAGAAGCAGCACCGTATAGCCAAACCGAGAGAGACAGGAAGAGGAACACTACAGTGCAGCTCTTGAATCACCTCTATTTAACAAATGGGTTCTTAATAGTTGCTAATGGACCTCCACTGTCTGCAATTGTACCTTCACACCTCGGAATGACTGTCTGCAGCACCTACAGCCCTCAGTGGGGTGAGCTCTGCAGTGCTAATAGCAGGGAGAAAGAAGTAAAGTGAGTGTTCAACTCCCAGGGTGACACCAGCAAGGAAAAAAATACATGGGGAGATTGCTTTGGTTAAATGTCATTTCTCTGTATGACTTTTCAGGACAGAGCCACTCCTTAAGTTAGTCTCTGATCAAGGCAACAGGGTCAACTCTCTGAACACAAGTTGCAGGGTATTAATCAAACTAGTGGCAAATTTCTAGGAAAAGTTATGGGCTTTTCTGGTTGTCTTTAAAATCCCCTAAACTCATCACTGAGTAAGTTTGAATTGACTATCCAAGGGTATCTTGGATGGTATCAGATGGATATCATCTTGGAGGGTATCAGATGGAGAAGTATCTTCACACAGCAAGCCCTGCAGTCTGCACCATGTCTGTAGCATCTGCTTTAATCTGCAGTAGAAATTGATGACGTAGAGCAATGTATTTTCTGAGAGTACTTAGTTTATTTAGAAATGTATTCAAGTTTTCATTTCAAGGCCAGGTTGGATGGGGCTTGGAGCAACCTGGCCTAGTGGAAGGTGTCCCTGCCTGTGGCAGGGGGTTGGAACTGGATGAGCTTTAAGGTCCCTTCCAACCAAAACCAGTCTGCGACTCTGTGATTCACAACTTGAATACAGAATCAAAGGCACCCAGGAAGCATCTTTTTGCAGGCTGGGATCAAGGATCTCCCAAGGCAGGTGCCACCACCTCTTTTGAAGGAAGATCTCTCTGCCTTAGGAGATCTCTCTACCTATTTACATATAATCTGTACCTTTTTGTTTTCTCAGCCCCTGTGTTTTGCACCCAGGAACAGCTTCGTCCTGGTTTTCTGTTGAAGGAATAATTTTCTTGTTGACCCTTTAATGCTACTATGCGACATAAATTCTGAAGGACCATCATTGAAGCAAACGAGTGCAATCCACAGATGGTGACATCCAGAATTCTTTCTAGGAGGAATTTCACCCTGACACTCATTTTTGTTCATTCCTAAGACACCAAAACAGCGTCTCTGATATCAGAAATGCCCTAAGGTATCTAAACTATCCATGTGAGGCTGGCTGGTATGATACAGAACCCATGCTCTTCTGGCCCAGCATGTGAAGGACAAGGAGTGTCTTTACCATCTCAAATAGCGCCATGTGTCTATGATTACACATCTGAATTGTACACTTGGTAAAAGAGATGGGAGTTTTTCCTGCCATGACACCAGTGGGAATAGAACCCTCTTGGCAGTAGCTCATGCTCTGTACTGAAAGATGTTTCAGTGAGAGACCAAATTACTTGAATTCATACCTGGAAATCTTTTTCATCTTCATAAAAGATGCTGCCCAGGGTTGGAGCAAGTGACTCACTGTCTGATGTAGGCTGAATCTTTGGAAAGGCTTTTGTTTTCTGACAGGAGTCTGTGGCACTTCTGGAGCTTTCATCCCCATCTGCCTCTGCTGTTTAAAGAGAAGAATAATGATGTGTATGGAATTGTTAAGTTTTATGAAAACCAGAATTAGTACTTGCTATGAGCTTTGCCTGCAATCCATAATGTGGCTTGGCCAGTGCAATGCAAACAGCTTGGGAAGACTTTTAATTGGCAAGCCAAGCCAAATGTGGAGTTTGCCTGGGACAAGGACTTGACTCCAGGTTACTGGAAAAAAACCTTCTTCTCCCAGTAACTACTGTAAAGGTCTAGCAAAGGTAATAGAACTGAACTGCTCAAAATAAGCATATATCCAATTCAAAATCCTTAGTCAACATGTTTGCTGGTGCCTGATAGCTCCAGAAAAGGTCCACCTACGGCTGGAACTGGTCAGAACTTCAACAGACTTGTTCATGTACCCATAAGTGTATGGCTTCAGTTTTTACAGCTTACCTCTTTGATTTAATTTTGTCCTTTCTTCCTCCCTCTTTCTTCTACTCACACAGAGATGTAAAATAAAACATATGATACCAAGGAATCCATAGAAAGCGCCCTAAACAGACAAGCACACTCACATGGTCCTTCTTGCCTATGGTGCATCCTTCTTTTGGGCGCACCTACCAGAGTAAGTGGAGATTCAGCCCAAATTGAATACTGCTTACTAGGATGTGCAGTTCAGGCTGAGCTCCATGTAGCTTCATCTGCTATTGCTAGGGATTCATTTATCATTTAACTCCAGTGTATCTCAGTGTCAGAATGAATGTAGTGCATGTACAGTGCAAGTGAAAGGAGTTCAAGAGTAACCTCTCAGAGACAAGATACAATGAAGCTATGGTGACATGGATCAGTAAAGAATAGACTGGAGAGGGTCCAGAGAAGGGCCACAAAGATGTTCCAAGGACTGAGAAGCTGTATGAGGAAAGGCTGAGAGAGCTGGGTCTGTTCAGCCTGGAGAAAAGAAGATTCAGGGGAGACCTGATCAGCATGTTCCAGTGTGTAAAGGGTGGCTGAAAAGACAGACTCCCTCTTTACAAGGAATTACATGGAAAAGACAAGGGGTGATGGGGACAACTTACTTCTGAGGAGATTCTAACTGGACACAAGGGGAAAATTTATCCCAATAAGAATGATCAGCCATTGTAATAATCTCCCTAGGGAAGTGGTAGTTTCTCCAATATTGGACACTTCTAAGGTTTGGCTGGACATGGTGCTGGCACATCTAGTCTGGGTCATGCTTTGCCTAGGAAGTATGGACCAAATGATTCTTGAGGTCCCTTCTAACCTGGGATTCAGTGATTCTATGATTCTTTGATTAAGATATGAGTCATGTCTTCATAAAAGATGGCCAGTCCTGTAGCCACAGTCCAGGCCAGGTCTAGATTCTACAATTTAAACACCAATTTCAGTTTTAAGACTGAATTACAAGTAGATTGTGGGTTTGTCTTCTTAACACCAACTACAGTCTATCATTGCTGTGGTGGCTGCAGTTAAGTGGGAAATCAAGTGTTCATCTTGTCAAACATCAGTTTGATAATAAAGAAATAAAGAGCATATAAATGTTCAGTAACTCATCAGTTCTTAGAAGCTGCATGTGCCTTACCTGCATACTCGCTATACTCTACTGCTTTCATTCCATCCTTAAGAAACTCATCTGGCAAGCCAGCTGCAAGATGCCTATGGAATTAAAAGATAAACCCATATTAAAGGCCTGCATTGGCTTTCTCAGTTGTCCTGTGCAATGTTTTGGCAGGAGGACACCCTTTCTCAAAGCCATTTGCTGCTTAACCGCAAAGGCAGAATGGTGCAATGGTTTAAAAATGCACTGGAGGCAGCCAGGTAGCTTAGTGGCTAAAAAGCTGCTCTTTCTTATTCTTAGTGCTTCAGTTCAACTATGTCCATGAGACTAAAAGAAAACAAATGTTATAGTCTCCAGTCAGTCCAAGATTCAAACCACAGCTGGCAGCTCTCACTTAAAAGCAGTCCAAAGTTCGGACTGAAGAGAAGAATGGTCACTTCTTAAGACTTGGAACCTTTCTTTGCAATATGGCTGAAATCACTGGGCTGGAACTGGAAAATGGAGATGGGTCATTCCCATTGTTACACTGTGCTTTTGATGCCATTCATGTTGGTATTTTGGGGTTAAATTAATCTTTCTCTAGGGAACAAGATAATTTTAATACAAAAGGAACTAGTACTACAGACACGTCTACAGATAGATCCATCCCAAAGCCTCTTCCTTACTCAGTACCATGTCATCTATTTCATTTGAGATTGCGAAACACCATTTATTTGTGTATTAATCTCTATATTCTTAAACATTTTGCCAACAGAAGAGGGAAAATCTATTACTCAGCGCTTGGTCCGAGACAATTACAACAGAAAGAAACTATTTCCAAGCCCCAGTGGTATCCACACTAAAAGAAAGTGTTGTTAAGTCTTAAAAGATTATTGAAGAACCCAGTTTCTTCGCTGAATTTTAGTCTTGAGGAGGTTACAGTGACACTGGTATTCCTCAGAGAAACAAGTCCCACACATATTCAGTCAAATCCTGCTTCTCCTCAACTAGAAAACTACCTTGGCTTTGCTGTAGGAGAACCCAAATAGCTTTAAAGGCTGAAGGCACCATTATCTTTTAAAAAGATGAATCACTTCTGAGTCTGTCAAGGCTTCGTTTTACCTGGGTACTCCTAGATACTCAAGTTTGGTGTCAACCATTTTTGCCACTAAAGCGATATTTTCTTCTTCCAGGAGTTGAACGGAGGCTTTCAAATCACTCACTTCCTTTTGGTACAGCTTAACCTTTTGACAGTGAAAGCAAAAATAACAGGATCATCTTAGAAAGGCTATACCCATTGTGGAAAGATTTCACAGTGACTATCTTAATAGCACATACTTTGCTATAACAGGTTGAGAAACAGTGACACATTTTCAGGCAAGGGAAGGCCTCTCTGGTTCTTTCACACCTTTATTAGAGCCCTCTACTGGCACAACTCTGTCAATCAGAGACACACATTTGGGCTCTGCAACCCTGAGTGCAAAACCTTCTCATATAGCTACATAGGTCTGGTAGACAGGAGCTCTGCATTTTTCTTTCTTGCTTTCACATCAGAGCTTGGAGAAAGAAACCTCTTAAAGATCATCTAGGTCCAGCCCCCTGCCATGGGCAGGGACCCTTTCCACTAGAGCAGCTTGCTCCAAGCCCCATCCAACCTGACCTTGAAAACTGCCAGGGATGGGGCAGCCACAGCTACTCTGGGCACCCTATGCCAGGAACTCAGCACCCTCACAGGGAAGAGCTTCTGGATTTCTAATCCAAACCTCCCCTCTGGCAGGTTAAAGCCATTCCCCCTTGTCCTGTCCCTACAGGCTCTTGTAAAAATTCCCTCTCCAGCTTTCTTGTTTCAATACAGCACCACCAGAACTTTAATGCAATTCAAATGTACACTCTCCAAATACTTAGATGGTTGAGACTTTACACTACAGAGTATTCCCATCTCTGTAGATACAAATACTTAACTGCTTGGGCAGGAAAACGGATCTTTCATTTGTGAACAGAGATGCTTATCTTTACCTTTATTCCCCACATACACTGTTTGCTGCTCAGGACTGCAGAGTAATTACAGGAAAATTGCTCTCCTTTTCCTTTGGAAGTCTTCAGATGCTCATTATTGGAACCAGTTATGACTGTAAGCTACGGTGCTGGAAAACTGAACTACCATGATCAGGTGTACACAAGTGATGCTCTCACCTCTTCTTTTAGCCAGCCATTCTCTTCAATTTCTCTGCAGCTGTCTTTGTCTAAGTATCTCACAGCATTCTGAGGAAACACAATTTGAGACTGCAACTGAAAGCAGGACTTTGACAGTGCTGCAGACTATACAGAGCCTTCTGCTCTTTAGCAGGAAACAACTAAGAAACATCCACACAACATCCTGTAGCATCCCCTGAGGGATCACAGAGGGATTTAGTCCCCAGGGCCACATGTTTCTTTTCCATCATCCTGACTATTGCAATTTATATGTCAAGTAATTTACCAAGACTTTAATTTCCCATATTAAAATAGGACATTCCCTTTTTACCTAACAAGTTCTGCTATGTTCCCATTACTGCCCAAATCTTCCTGTTTTCAGGAAATCAAAGCTTTAGCTATTAAAAAAACCCAGGCAAAATCACAAATGAATCAGAACTGATCCATGACAAGTGATTTAAACATGCAGAGGTTCATGCTCATGAGCCAAGGCTACAGTTATTGATGTTAGTAAGTGGAAAAGAACAACTTGGGGGGAGGTAATCACCTGTAGATCACCATGAACACAGTCCTTTGGATTATATTCTCACATGACTGAATATACCAGCACTGAAGTCAGGGAATTTAAATACCTGATGGTTCCAAGCAATGATTTGTATTGAAGTACACTCTGCATTTTGTGAGTGTAAGAAGACCTCACTATAAATACTTTGCAAATCAGCTGGCAGACATAACCATATATATGTATATATACACACATATACATATGTATCAATAAACCTAAATTTTACTGCACTATTTTGACATTTTAAATGTTTTAAAGTAAGTTTAAAAGTACTTTTCAAATTGATGTATATTTCAATGCAGACAAACTCTTAGTGTGTTAATTGTTGTTTGAAGTCACAGCAAAAGTGACCTGCTCTTGAACAAGTGAAGTCAGTGCATGGTGCCTCAGTTTCCCATACCTTGCTTGGAAAATGCCCTCACATCCATTTATTGTTAGCCTGGTGTAAAAACAAAAGTACATGTGTGTATAACAATAATCGATGTCATGTCTGGTAAGAAAATATACATTTATTTTACTCTCAAGTTATTAGAAAAGTTCCAAGTCTGAATTCAAGTGAAAATAATTATTAATGCAGAGTACATGAATCCTAACTATGATACAGTTAGCACTTGTAAAAAGGCAGAAGGAATACCTCAGGGGCCTGTTCCTTAACTAAGTCCATGTGCTTCAAAAGCAGTCTGATATTTTCTTCTTTCATTGCTTTCAAAGCATTTCTGTAATATTCTTCAAAACAAACAAAAGAAGGAAATCAGATATCAGTACTTGACATCCATTTCTCCTGACAACAACTAGATAATTGGCATTTAATAGATAAACTGGAATTTATCAGCCAGCATCACACAGAGTCATGGAATGGTTTGAGTTGCAAAGGACCTGAAGATCATCTAGTTCCAACCTCCTGCCATGAGCAGGGACACCTCATCTTAGACCATGTCACCCAAGGCTCTGTCCAACCTGGCCTTGAACACTGACAGGGATGAGGCTGCCACAGCTTCTCTGGGCAACCCATTCCAGCACCTCACCACCCTCACAGTAAAGAGGTTCTGCCTTATATCTAACCTGAACTTCTTCTGTTTTAAGTTTGAACCCATCATCCCTTGTCCTATTGCTACAGTCCCCGATGAAGAGCCCCTCTCCAGCATCCTCTTAGCCCCCTTCAGATACTGGAAGGATGCTATCAGGTCTCCACACAGCTTCCCTTCTTGAGGCTGAATTTGTTTAGCTTCCAGCTCTAGTCACTTGCCATTTAAGTATTTCATCCTTCCTTTCAGTTGTTTTTGTGCTATGCAAAACAGCCCCCTGCTGCTTGGGGTTTTGTGTTTTTCAAGGAGTGAATGAGATTGTAGTAGTTTTCATTGAAGGAAAGTACTTCATACTTGTTCCAGAGGCTTGAAATTCAGCCTAGCTCTGCGCTTGTGTTGCAGACAGCCTATTGCAGGCCTGGCTGTAAATGGTCATGGACCCACTGTGGAGTCAAAGGCTGTCAAATATGAAAGGTGCGTTAGTTGTGCATTAGTTCTTAATTTAACACAGTAAAAGCTGGCCTGCCTTAATCAACCTACCATCTAGACTTGGCAGAATGAAATGGAAGTACTTACAGACTATTATTAATTCATCTTTTCATTCTTTCACACAGCTAAACAACCCGAGCTGTGCTGAGAGAATGAAGAAAAGGAGGAACTCTTCACATATACTTCCTGTTTCTAAGGAGGCTATTTGCCCTAACTCTCACAGCAACACTGTTCTCCCCACACCTCACATAAGTGTAGGGCACTCTTTTGTTTCCTCTCCTCTCCAGCAATTTTATTTAAACTGTCATCTCCAGACCACATGAACTGTGCCAACATCAAGCCCTACAGAGACAGAAACCTCTTCACTTATGCTTATTTTATTCTATAAGCCTGTTACACATTCAGGGATTCAAAAAGCCCAGTTTGCTGCTGCATCACTCTGTCAGGTTGTTAGATTTATTTCTCTTTGGGTTTGGGTTTGTTTTCTTTTTGATAGGCTGGAAGACTGTACTCCCCAGCCACTTTGTAGGTTAGATTTTAGGAAGCTGAGTAAAATAGGCTGCTAACATCCAGTACTGGCAGCATCATTCTGCAGTATGTTAACTAGGCAACTGCTATATGTACCTCTTTAACAGTCTTTCTATAAATACACTTCCATTTGACCACAAATTGAACCCTGTGACATGCAGGAGGTCAGACTGAATGTTCCTATTGGCTCATCCTGGCATTCTATATAAAAGCCCATTCTCTTTTTCATTTCATAGCTCAGCAACTGTATAGCAAAGTTTTAGATTGATTCAGAGCACGGAAAGCACATAATAAAAAATATCAACCTCTCCTGAGTACGGACATGGATATCTGACAAGCTATCTGATGATGTAGAAAGCACAGTGCAGGTCTTAACTGGGGTCAAATATGTTTCAAAAGACAAAAAGATATCTGGCTCTTATCCACAGTACTTGATGCCTGGTAATGGTTGGCACAGAATATAGAGACCCTTAGATCAGTGTCACTGCCTGTTACTACCAGCTGCTTGGCCGTGACCATGCATACTGAGAGGGACATAAAGGAGGAAAACCAGGACATCCTTGTCGTGTTGGAAGCATGGGATATGTAACAGCAAAAATATTTAAAAGGTTTTAAAATAGTGCAGTAGTAAAGAAACCTTTGTGAAGCACTCAACAACAGAATACATAAGCTCTCAAATTCATTCCACTGTTGTGTCAGTATTGAAACAGTTCCCACTATTTGTATATGTCTGTAGTGGCAGTTTTGCAGGGCCTCATCCATGGGACTATAAAAAGCTCAGATCACTGGCACAACAGCTCCCTCTACTTCTGCATTTCAACCATACTCAGCTGAAAAGACTTCCAAGAATGAGCTCATAGCACTTTCCCATCAAAAGAGTTTTCCACATGTGAAGTGCTTGGAGCATGATAAGAAGCAACAGCAGCAGAGTCAACGTTTTCAAGCATGACTGCTGAAGGAGTCCTATGTGTAGGTGACCTCAATAGATGTAACTTATATTTAGAAACCTGCTGTCCTTCACAGGAACAGTTTTTAGAAATGGGCTGCCTGTATTTGACAAGGAAGTCATCAGGAAACAAACTGATCAGTTTCTTGAAGTGTTCATAATTCCTGTGACTTTCTTTCTTTAATAAAGGGACTTTCACAGAGAAAGAGAGAGAGGGAGAAAGAAAGACAGAAATAGATAAAAAAGAGAAAAAAAGAGAGAAATAGATAAAAAGGAGAAAAAAAGAGAGAAGAGGGAAGAAATCGAATGGGAAGGGAAGGGAGGGGGAAAGGAAAGGAGAAAGGAGAAAGAAGAAAAGAGAAAAGAAAAGAGAAAGGGGAAAGAAGAAAAAAGAAAAGAGAAAGAGGAAGAAGAAAGGAGGAAAGGGGAAAGGAAAGGAAAGGAAAGGAAAGGAAAGGAAAGGAAAGGAAAGGAAAGGAAAGGAAAGGAAAGGAA
>WYDI02004630.1:0-37170 GCA_009867235.2 Psittacus erithacus
TCTGCTTCCTCCCGGCTTCCCCTCCTCCCAGGGCAGAGCATGAGGCTCAGAAAGTCCTTGATCAATGTAAACATTCTGAGCAGTAGCTACAAACATCGGTATCATCAGTACTGTTCTCAGACTGAAAGTCAGAAACACAGCGCTGCACCAGCCACTAAGAAGGAGAAAAAATGACTGCTACTGCTGAACCCAGGACAAGCCCCAGATCTCAAGAGGATTAAACAATTTAAGTCTAAGACTCTACATCTGAAATTTAGCATAAAGAATAATAACTATCATCTACTACAAATCTGGAAACAATGTTTTTAACTTTGGTTAAATAACTACCTTCTATTTTTTCATTTAATTCTGTGTTAGCTTGTTATCTGTGAGTTGCATTGCTGCGCATCCCATGCAAATATTATTTTACTCACAGTAAAATAACAATGCATATTCTTCCTTAAATTAAACATACACACTTTGATGATTTCTGAACAGGGCACTTACATAACAAAAAAAAAATCACAAAATCCAAGCAGAGCTTTATAATCCCATGTTTGGAGACAAAGAGGAAGCAACATAAAGAGCAAATAAGGCCTAACAATTCCTATTTTCCAATGCACTCATTTATTACATCTCAGATGATCCGGGACACAGGCTTCCCACTCTTTTCTCACTCCTAATTATTTTAAAAATGCCTAACTAAATGAAAACACTTCATAGTGTTAACTGCACTTTATTAATGTACTCATTCCCTAAGTCATATAATACACTGAAGAAAGAGGTTTTCTTACATGCTGTCTGCAAACGTCATATTGTTGCTGTTGCATAACTGGATAACGTATTTCTATAGCATGAATTCTAGACACTGGCAATACCAAGACTTAACTTGCATCTTCGTAAAACTGTAATTCCTTGTAAAACCAGTATATTTTTCTGCACATAAAGACTGCATAACAACACAATGCACCTTTACTTACCTCTTCTTGAGTGATCCAACTTAAGGACACTTAAGTTGGCACTCTGCAGTGAGGCTCTCCATGGCACAAGGGCAGCACGTGGCAGCTTCCTTGCCACCATCCACCTGAGCTCTTGGGGTGTGTGTAAAGGAGGAACAGTGTCATGACTGGTTACAAATTATGGTTTACAAATTATGGATTACAAGGACCTTAAACAGCCCACATGACATGTAACTGCCTTCAGGCTTTTTCTACTTTATTCTAGGGATCAAAGGAGCACAGTATTGCTCAAGGCTATGCTTTAGACAGTATTTAGATGCTGTAAGATTCAAGTGGTGCTTGGTGAGGCCGATAAATGTGTCTAAGCATCTGAAGTCCATTAGCCTCATGTTTTAATCTGTGAACCTACGCACTTCCATAAGTTTACCCTATAAAGCTATTTGTGTTTGAGGGTGTAAGTGGGTGTACGTATGTATTACCACTCATGTACCTACTCTTCTGAAGCTATGCTCTTCATTGCTCAGCTACTGCTGAAAAACGTATCTGTTTCCGTCTTTCAAACAAGTAAAATGGTGAGCACCTATGAAAAATAACTGACGCCCATTACGTTCAGCCGAACAGTCAAAAAGTTAACAAGCTGAGAAATGCTTGTCAATAGAAGACTGAAATTTGTTTGCATAAGCTGGCAGTTAGACATTTCTGATTCTAATGCTGAAGGCAACCATCTTGCTAAAATGCAATGTCCTGTATGACAGAAACGGTGTGACAGACGTGCAGAGGGGAATATTAACCTGCCAGTTTACCACTCGTGACAAATTTAAGAGGAGAAAGAAACCATGACTATGGAATATTTATAAAGCATTTGCTTGTTTTAACTCTCTCTTCTTTTGAGTGCTTGCCACAATAAAGCACAGTTTAAGAATTCTTTCAATGTTTCACCAAAAAAAAGTACCAGATCTCATTGCTATGGCCCTGACCACCGAGTCCCGTGAGAAAAGATTAAATTAAATGAGTAGACAAAGAACACTGTACAATTTCACCTGAACTTCAGAACCCAGCAGCTCTATTTTGCAATTTCAAATCAGCACACCCAGCACTTAATTTAGTTATAAATTGCTTTTCTATGTTGTTTAAACTACACAGGGAGCAAACCTACACTATTCGCCTATGCTCCAATCAAAGTCAACTTCAGTTCTTTCTTGCTCAATTTGTATTTATGTGCTGCATTTCTGCAAGCAATGCAGAGTACGTTCTTGGGTATTTGATTGTATTCCATTTCATTTGTCATATACATTGCTATGCCAGTCAGGAACAATTACACAAAATGGTGCAGTAACACTTGGTGGAAACAACGTGTCTTTGAATGTAATGGTTATATTGCTGGTAACATAAATTATATGCCATATACACAACACTTGGTATTTGTCAAGGCTTTGGTACCTAGGTGCCTCTATTAGGATTAATATGTTTCAAGAAAGCTACAGCACTGCAGCAATTAATCAAGCTTCCATAATTAATGTAACCTTGATTTAAGCAAATTATCCTTAAAGCTCTCAAGAACCAATGGTTTAGATAAAACTGCTAAGTCATTAACTCTGTGGTCTGTAACTGGATTGTAAAAAGTTGATTTATGGAATAATTTTCATACATGAGTCCTCCCCTCAATACCTTTAAAATTTCAATCTACTCACTAGTCCATACAACTGTTTTCCAGAAGAGAGTCCTGAGAATCTGAGTAATGTCTTCTCAGGGCCTCTGGGACTGCAGTCACAGTAACCCTTAGAAGCATCTTCTAATGTATTTCAATAGGAATAATAATAGGACATACAAAACCATTCTATAGGTTGAATTAGCAAAAACATGGTCCATCTCTGGAGCGTGTTACACACACACTGAAGAGTCATAAATGTTCAAACTTTCCAACCTTTTTATTAAGAAAAGAGGTAAATATTTTAGGTAACTTAATGATGTGAATGACATGAACAAGGAAACCAACCATCATCACCTTTCACAGGAAGAATAAGTGGAAAAAGGTGAAGTAGAGAACCGTGTTCATCAGATTGTCCTGCATTTGCATGGTTAACCTCCAAAAAGAAATACAAACCAGGAATGGGAGAAACAAATACCACCTGCCTTAAAGAGGTGTGGTAAAAGGGTCTAGGGAAGCAACAGTTCAAATGCTCACAGAGAGAGCAGCACCAAAAAAAACCCCAAAACCCAAATGAAAATTAGAATGTCAGTATGACTTGATGATCTGCGAAATACACTTGCTCAGGAATTTCCTCTCTACAGCCTTATAAACATGTGTTTACTTTCAAAACTAGATATTGCTAACCAAACTGTCAGATAACAGAGGCTGGCCTGTTGTGTTACAATGGCTGGCACTACTGCTTTGTTTCACCTAAAAGGACTCACAATTATTATCAAGCAATTCATGAGTTCCAAATTCCTTACTATTCACACCCACTGAACTCCAAAGAGTAAGAATAAAACAGAATACAATAGCAAACCCTGTGAAAAGCAGGATGAAGCATGAAGCACTTCTTTCAACAAGAACAGTAGTATTGCAAAGTTTATCTTTCTTTCATAGAGATGTTTATGGAGTGAAACTAAAAAGAATTGTCCTGGGGAGACCTGGACCTTAAAATAAACACAATGTCTTCTATTGATATCAATGGGCACTGGTTTGGGTTCTGTGTATGAAAAGTGACATTTCCTAGGAAAATCATCAGGCCATGTATACTAGTATTATAGCTAATAATGCTCTCCCAAGGGCAGGAAAATGATAAAGCTTGCACAAACAGTTTATGATTGTGCTTGTGCATGAAAATCAACAATAACTGCAAAGAAGATAGGTCACCTTCCTTCAAGCCACACTAGGATTCATTGTTAAGCACATGGTGAGATGAAGACTGACAGAAGTGGACGAAAAATTTCTGAGATAGATGCCATCCATAGATAGATGCTGAGACTGAAATGTGTTTGAGAAATGTTGAGAAGCTTAGATTTAAAAAAATATATTGTAAGCTTTTCAGAAGATCATCTGCTACATGTTCTATTTCTTCTCCCTTGGTCCTAGATCTCTGCTGCATTTAAATGTGAAAGCACATTTCTGATCAGATCAAATCAAACTCAGTATTTGTCTTTCCAGATGCATCTGTGCAGGTTGTTCTATCTGTCTGAACTCTTTGCCAGGCAACACAGCAGACTTAAATGACCACAGTACTTCCCTCACACAAGGCAGGAAAGTAAAACTGATCAGAACCTCAGAAAGAAATGGCATAACCTGGGGTGAGTCAAAGTGGATCTGTGATCAGGTAATCTGATGCACGAGGGTGATTTGAGGACCACTCCTTCCACAGAAGTTGTGGATGACACACATGCTCCTTAAAACCTCAAGATGTGAGACCTGAAATTGTTAAAACTGCACTCAGAAATCAGATAGTCTTCTGTTTGCACATAGCTGGTTTCAAGGAATTTGAAGGCCCATATGCTGGAATCTCAGGCTGGCCTTTCTTATTCTTGAGCTGGTCTCTTTCTACCCAAGTCCTTTTGAGTCTGTCAGATTATACAACATGCCAAGAAGCCGTTTTACATATGATCTCAAAACTGAGACACTGAAGTCAGAGAACAGTTAATGAGATTTTTTGCAACATCAAATACAAATGTGAAGCGAAACTCCCAATATTTAATCAGAACTCATTACTTAAACTATATTTGGAATCTAACAGCAGCTCCTCATTGTGTCTTTCGGTTTGTATCTAAATGCAGTATTCATGCCAAAAAAGCAAAAAGCAGATGCCTCTTGAATTCAAGTCCGTTAGAAATGGCTCTGCCACATTTGGTATCTAATGCTGCATAAAGCGTAAAAATAATGTATATGCATTTTGTCAGTTGATTCTAAAATGTATCTTGAAGTATTTTCCAGGAATATCCAAATACAGCATAACGAGCTTAATCCTGAAATAGGATTCACAATGACAGATCTCAAAAAGAAGCCTTGGTTCTTCAGGGAACATGAAAAAAACCAAACCCGCAAACCCCACCAAACAGTAACAAGCTTAGTTTCATGATTATAAACTGCCTCCACTCTTCTGACTGGAGTTTATCAATGATTTGAGCTCATCTTTGCTGTAAATGAAGTATCAGTAAAGCAAAAAGATGCACAACGGAGTATCAGTTAAGCAAAAAGATGCACAATAACCATCTCTGGTAAGATGAAAGTCTCATCAGCAGAACAGTGAAATGGCAAAGCGAAAAAGAGAATCGGTTAAAGGTGAGAGGCCAAAGCAGAATGGAAGCAGTCAGGAACATACTCCACAAGGTAAAGCTCAACTACAGCACTGAGAGTTTAACTTATGACTGGTTTTGTAACTGAATTGAGAAGACAGCTGAAGGCCAGCTGGAATAGTAATGTTAAAGTGAATGACTGCACTCCATAGACACAGAATCCTCTCTGGTGTTTGTAACCATACTTGTCTGTTTAAAAGCAGGTCCAGTTTTCTCATGCAACAAGACTACTTTTTGCATTTTAAATTCTATTTCTTCTAAGAAGGCATCATCCCATACTGGGATTTGGCAAACCATTTAGCACAGTTCTATGCAGAATTAGATATATTATTTTTAAAAACTGAAGAGATGCATATATGAGTAGAGATGTGCTATTGCTCTTCATGAGTCGGTCACAATCTGCCTTGATGGAAAGATCACTGTTATATATTCATAAAAAACCAATGATTTTCAAGTGCAGGAAGACATGAAAAGAATTAAGAATTTCAAGTCAAAGATGGACTTAACTTGGTTTCAAGATAGAAGTAATTAGTAATCTATCATATCACTAGATAAGCCATGAGGTTAGTAACTCTCATTGCTAAACACATGCAATTTATTTATAATCTGAATTTCTAATGTTTGGGTCTTTTCCTCTTCTTTTTTGTTACCTTTAAGCAGTCATTTGCTATGAGCTACGTTTCAACACTTTAGCTTTATTTGGGAAAAAAACAAATGCAGATTACAGTGCACAGGCTTCTAATAAAAAGAACTTTGTCTTTGGAACTTCTACTTTGGATCAGGTAGTTGTTAATTTTTTTCTGCATACTTCCCAAGGTTTTTTTGAACATCAGTTAAAGGCAAACTTTGACACATATTTCTTACTTATTTCACATACAGAGATAGGATCATGCCAACTGCTCTATTCTTGTTCACATACATAGGAATTTTACTCACTATCTCAATTGAAGCACTGAACTAAGTGCACATGTTCAATTGCTATTGCCACTATTTTGCAAAACTTCACATCACCAAACTCTTCTAACAGTTTGTATACTGAGTTCATCTAAATTTCAGTCATAGGGAACAAAGAGCTCGAACAGCACAGTGACCAGAATTCACCGATGCCCAGAGACATAAGGGGCTACTCTGGAGTAGCTTATATGCACTGTTCATTTGAGCAAGCAGTAAATGTGGGAGTCAGGATATCAGTTTCCTCCTAGAGAGAGAGCAAGAGTGTCATTTTGACTTAATTATGACCTACTGTAGTAATAGAGAATTTTCCAGTGGGAAGAAAATCTTAGTCCTGTCACTTCTCCAGCATTAAAAAAAGCAGCGTGATATAGCTCAGATGTCCTGTAAAAATTTGCTGATAGGCATGTTGCAGAAAAGCAGAACTGCTGCAATTTTAAGCCAGTCCATCTAGCCCTGTGTCATTCCTGCAACCTTGATATCTACAATCCATTAATCCTGCCATAGCTAGAGGACTCAAAAGGAATCTGAATTTCTTCATTCACATCAACGGAGTGTTAACCTTGTTAATGTTAATCTAAAGTTAATGCTGTTACCTCCACTACTCCTAAACACAACAATAAAAAAACCCAGACAGTCTTATACAGGGAGTTTCAGCATCCTCTTAAAAATAACCTTGGTTTTCAAGTGATGTTTTGTTTTCCAACACTGTCTAGTATTATGACCTACTACTACAGTGTAGAGTTAACACCTGCTACTTTAGCTTTTATGCTAAAATGATCCCTGTCATCTGGTTTGCATGATGTGTCTGAGGACTGCCCTTTTACTATAGATACATAAACTTCAGGTTATAAATGCTCTTTAATTGTAAAAGGAAAACACAAAAAAAAAAGGTATTTTGGAAGTTAGCTATTTTGTTTTCACAGCTTTGAAAAAGAAAAAAGAGAAAGAAATAAAAGACATACTACTAGAATTTTCAGCCTTTTCCATCTGCTTTCTGTCTAGAAATAAAGCAAGAACACCTTTCTGCATGGGATTCTGACTCTTCCTTCTTCAGTTTTAATGACTGATAAGGAAAACTGAGATGAGTAAAAGTTAATAAAACATGGAAAGTTATACTTAGAATTTTCCTGACTTCAGAATAAGTTATGCTGGCCAAGCATTTCTCCTTCTGTCAATCACACTTATTCTAGTTTTTATTCCTATTTCTGGATACTGCCCTAAACCTGATTTTTAATTACTTTATTAACAAACTAATAAATGTGGAAAAAAAAATCCTGAAAAAGAATTTTGCAGAATGAGGCTATATATTTAAACATAAACCTAAGGCAAATAGAAGTTTGACATCTCTCAGTTCCCACCCCAAACTAATATGTGGTCAGCAAATAAGTTCCCATTTATCGTTTGTAGAAGTATACTTCTACAAATTACTTCAAAAACCTCTCATTAGTTAACATTTCCCACATGCACTGAAATTAGATCTGTTGAAGGTAAAAGGAAACATTAAACCTCTCAGGTTTCTGTGTGAAAGCCTTGATAAAAAGCTATGAACTGCTTTAAATTGAAAATCTATATTAATTAAATGGAAATGCAAGAGACAGGGCAAAGTTCCAGCATACCAACAGAAGTGACAAATTATAACAGAATTTGTGTCACCAGGTAAGCGCCTGCTTATGTGTATATAGGTTAATGACTAAGTGCAAAAAGGATCTGTACTTTGAATAATAAAATATTGGAGCAGAGAATTTAATCTCTTAGGTAACTTTCTTCCCTTCAGGAAAGGCAACTAGAATGACACCTTGCGCTAACTCAGCAATCACGCAATTCCATATAAAGCCTCCACAATAGCTACCTAATGTTAAATAAAATTATTAGATGTACTACTGAATTTTCTTCACAGGGTATAACATCAAAGAGACGGTGGTCCATCACTTGTCTGAGCCTGGTAGTTTTGTTGGCTTTAAGTAACCTCCTGCAATGTCCAGCCCAGTGAAAGCTGGTACAAACACAACTGTTGTTATGATGAGTTACAACAACTAAAATATAAATCCAGTAAGAGCTCACATTCACAACCATGAGGATGAACAGCTGGAAAAAGGCAAGTCAAACATTCCTCACACAGCAATTTTGTTGCTTGAAAAACTCAAACTCTCCCCTTTTAATCCCTTTCCTCAGAGCATCGTCTGAGGGGCTCCAGCTAAGTGACAAAGAGCAACAAAGCCCAGACTATCAGCTGGAGATTGGCTGCAAAGGGACTGCCAAAAGGGACAAGTCAATGGAGAAATCTGTCTGCAGCTTACCTCTTCCAGCTCCACTACCAGCTGAAGCTTTAAAATGTCCCTCCCCCCAAATGAATCATAAACCTAACCCTAATAACAGGCAAGTGCTTGAGCCTAAAACAAAAGACCTGCCCTATATCAAGATTTCTTCAGGGGAAACCTAATACGAACTGGGTTTACTTTGAGTGAACGGTATTTACTAAAGCTCCAGTTTGGAGTGGGCCTGAAAACAGACTGCCAAAGGAAGAGGTAAGCTGCAATCATGTCTCTTCTCTGAGAACTTCATTTGGCCTGTGTACAGGCTGTCAATGGAAGGCACAGCCTGCCAAGAGTTCTCCCTTGAGAAATTCCTCATTAAGGACAGGGACGAGGGACTTGTGCTGAGGCTTAGATTTGACCTAGAAATACCATTTGTCTCGATTAGCATTTGGTTTAGTGTAGGGTTTGGTCTGAGAGAGAGAGACAGCTCAAGTAGAACTGTAAAGTGGCTTCCTAGGAAAGGGGTAGATTGTAAGAAGTGTGGTTCCCTGAGAACTGGTTCATCTAGGAAAGACTGCCAACTACTTGCTATGAACCTTGTTTATCTTCTAATTCTCCCTACAGCGCATCTTAAAGTTATCTGTGAGAATTTATATCGAAGAGAACATTTGTTTACAGGGTACACAATTAGCTTACCTCATAGTGCTTCATCATCTTCTCATACTGTTAAATACTGGGATCGCTCCTTCCATGTCGGGGGGGTTGACTGGATGATCTTCAGGTCCTTTCCAATAATAACCATTCTATGATTCTGTTTTTCTGCAAGCTTTGATTTCTAGACACAGTTATAGTATCAAGGGTTGTTTGGACAACTGATGTTTCCTCCTGACAATCTGTGAAAACAATTACTTTTTAACCTAGATGTAGACCTCAGCAGTGCACACTGTTTATCTTGTCAGTGCTTAATAACCTAAAAGGACATACTTAATACTATATACCACCATATACTTAACGCAGCAAGACTAGTTGTAGGTATAATCTTACAAAACCTTATGAAGAGGAAAGCTGCAGCAAGGAATTGCACAAAGGAGAGAAAGTTGCTGAGGACAGAACTTCAGTGTGCCAGTAGTTTGTGCTCAGCAATTATTTCTAGCTTTTTCTTACTAATAAATATATGAAGAAAGTTCTTCCCAGCCCCAGTGCAGTTGTAATTCACACCTTTGTGCTGCTATCTGCAGTGAAGAAGGCCCTCTAACAACTAAAGGCTACCAAACCATGGGAAGCAAAGGTAACTACGTGTCCTCAAGCTGAAACAGCAGACTTTCATACAAGTGTAGATATCCCCAGAAAAATTGTAAAATTAGTACCTGACACATATTTCTTAACATGAAAAACTAATGCCGAAAGAAGCACCACTGTCTGTATGCTTTCTGGAGAGGAAAGATGTATAAGTCATACTGGGCAACAAGACAGGTACAGCCTACAAGCCTATAGCTGTGTGTACAGAGAGGTAACATGACCGGTCCAGAAGCAATGTAGACAGAATCATAGAATGATTTGGGTTGGAAAGGACCTTAAGGCCATTTAGTTCCAACCCCCCTGCCATGGGCAGGGCCATCTCACACTACATCATGTCAACCAAGGCTCATATCCTGTATAACCAAGTTTAATGCCAGGAGCTGTGCCAGAAAGTCTTCACAGATGATCCAGTGTGCAATAAATTGTTTGACTGGCTTATGAATCATTAGATGATTGACAAGGAGAACTGCTAAATGCATAATTACATCAGGTTTTGTAATAGGAACTAAAAAGCAGGAAAATATGAAGCCTCACAGAAGCAATTAATAACTTTTATCACTTGTCATGCAGCCTCCATTAAGTCCAATGCCAGAATGTATATTATTTTGCTATAAAGATGCTATAAAGATCAGCATTAACTGCTGCTGTAGAACAACAACAGTAGTTTGTCCTCCACATAATTTTCTCCTAAGTCGCCATCAAATTGATTCCAGCCGGATACAAAACATTAATTACACAATGGCTCCCACCATCAGTATGGGAACTGCAGTTCTGCTTCACTATGTGGCTAATTGGGATACTGGAGCATGGGAGCAGCAGATCTGAATATCAGAAGAACATGATGGTAGCTTTTCTAACTGATTCTTTACAAAAACTGTATGGTACTGAAAGCCTAGGTTTGTTCACAATTGTTCCACCTGCAACAGTATTAACTTAAGAATTGAAGATTTTATAAGAGACTTGGAGTAGCAGACAATACCTCCACTTCAAAAATCACAGAGTAGTTTGGGTTGGAAGGAACCTTCAAAGCTCATCTAGTCCAATCCCCCTGCAATGAGCCAGATCAGGTTGCCCAGAACCACATCCAGCCTGGCCTTGAATGCCTCCAGGTGAATCATGGATATGCTAGTACGACAAAACCTTTGTTCTCAAACCAGTGTTTGTTCAAGGGCCATAGTCCCTATTTTTGAACTGAAACTACTTTATTTTTTCAATCAGCGTATGCATAGACCTTCTAACTCCTCTCAAAGGCAAGGTTTAGTTAAAACCAGAAATCTCCAGCATGTGTTAGTAAATCAAATCCAGTCATTCTGCTTCTTCCTAACATTCATGTTATCATTATAATTCCCCCATCCCACCCTAACATTTGCTTTAGAAATACAGGAAACACCTTAATTCAGTCCATGGTAAAGATGTGATTGTAACATTCTAGACAAGGACTTTGATAATTTTACCTATTATAGATAGAAATTTTTGAGCAGGCACATGACTTTTAAAGAATGCTTTGCATTAAATTTTACAAGTTACAAATATGTTTTTACAGAGGAAATAAAAGTAGAATTAAAAAAACCTTACAATACAGAGAAATGGTAGTATGAGTGCAAAAAAAAGAAAAATGCTCAGTGATGCTTACAAGAAACCAAATGTTTCTGCTTAAAGAGGAACACAAAGGTGTTCCGCTATCTGCCTGAATTGTATTAGTAAATATATTCCCATGTCTGTGTGCATTTGCATTCATGGCCTGCTAAAAATACACTAATTAAAGCTGTTGACCTAGAATGAAGTAAACTGAGCAATAAACAGACCTTATCTAAATCAGAAATTAAAATGCAGAGTTGCTACACAGGGTTTCTCAATTCAGTGAGCATGGTAAAAACTACAATATGACAAAAACCACCTTGTAAATCGTCAATGTCATCAGATCCTCACATGTGACCTGTCTCCAGAGGAACAAAAGAACAAAACACCCTCAATTTGTTCCTGCAGAAGTTTTTTCCCCAAGCTGTTATACTGAAATCAACAAAATCATTCATGACACTAAAAAAATTATTGCAAGCCTTGGTCCTTTGGAAGAAAATCTAACTGTGTCTTCACATTTTCCGTCATCTACCTCGTACCAAGCTCACAAGGAAGCAAATTATGACCTTAAAGCTGTGTCCAAAAATGATCAACCGAACGAACCAAAGGATTACTGCTGAACGCACGTACAGAGAAAAGAAAGCGGGAATAGAAGGTCAGTGGTTCACCCCATGCACAGCCCAGTTTAGATAATTAGGATTAAAATAAGTAGTGTTTTATAGGAAAGAATGAAATCTAATTTGTAGCCAGCAGAAACTGAGTTATGAGTATGTATTACTGAGGAGGCTGATCACTTAAAGGAAGACATGATCATTCAGTAGGATTTAGGCAAACATTCACAGAGTTGTAGTCCTCAAGCACAAGATGTCAATGGTAGGAGGAAGACAAGTCTCAGCATATGATATGCAGCAATACAAAACATCTTCCTCCCCTGAGATACACAGGAGAAAGAACAACAATAGGAAGTGGCAGGTCTTCACTGTCTCGAATGAATTACAGTAACTGGAAGGAGCTGAAGAAGAAGTTCTGTCAGGCACTATACCATCCAGATCAAGGAGGAGGTGTAAGGGATTAATGTGCAAGTGATTTTTGTGGGAGGGAAATACAAAACAAGGACTGCAGCAGCAGGACTGATACTTTCTTGTTAGATCCTCATATTTCAGGGAATTTCCAAAGGATAACGAACCTTCTACATGTTCCCAGCCTCTCCTGCCTGCAGCACTTGCATATCACCTCACTCTCCCCAGCATGTGAATTCCAGCAGAATATTACTGAATGCCATAACTCATTCCCTGCTGTGGATGGCTGCTGTGCAACATCATTTTGAGTCATGGTTAATCACCACCTGCTTGACCACCACAAACTGTGTTATATAGCTACCAGATGGCACCTACAGAAAGGACACATACACCCAAGCCTTTCTTCTCTACCTACTTACAAATGCCATATTCTCCAGAAAAGACGACAAACAACAAAACAAAATGTATTTGGATCCTGTCATTTGTTTGCATTTTCCTTTTTTTTTTCACTTCTGACATGAGGTTAACACAAAGCAGATAGACTTACGACTGTGCACTGTATTTCCCTATCAGGATACTAAGCATTTTCCTGAGTTTAAGTACTTGTCCACTTCTCCGCAGAAAAGATACTACATGATAAAAGTACGTAGGGAAGAAACCACTATTAGTCAAATGCAGATATTCATAATCAGAATATGTTCCTACATACCATGGCTGAGAATTTCTCTTATCTGCAGATCAGTTAAGGTGCTAAATGACATTCAAATACATAAGATGCGAGATTCTCAACGTCTAATGCAAATTTTGAAAACAAGACACCAAAGTTACTTCCAGAAAAGGCAGCAGTGGTGCTCTGAGAAAAATACAGATCTGGAATTATTACTGAATATGCAACTAAGATCAAAGATCCAACCCTTCTCAAACTGCCTTCAGAAGAGACTACTCAGCATCCACAAGAGCTTTTGAAAATTATGAAGCTGTGATGTTTAATTAGGTCTTTTCTTGTCTAAGATCTTGTAGCATTCTCACAGCAAAACAGAATACACCAGCCACCTTATTTAGAGCATACTATGTTTTCTACTTGAGGAAATACACCTAGATTTCAACTGTTTTCAAGTAAGTAGAAATTTGGGTGCTCTTATTTAAAGCAATATTACAGAGCACCTTTGACTTCCTGTGAAAATATGTAATGAATGTTCACCTGCCCCTGGAGAAAGTCAAGATAAATGTTTGCCACAGCCTTCAAAATTGTCCTGATGGCAACAGAGCACTTGGAAGAGTTTTTCTAAATAACACATGTGTAGCCAGGTATGCATAGGACCTTTAATTGTTGAAATGTAGAATGAAAAGATTATTAATCTTGCATTTAAGGTCTCCCTTGCTCATTGATCACTGATGCTCCTTAGATCAGGCTACTTAATTTACTAGTTCCTGAGATTTTTCAAACAGTCATGATGTAAGTATCTATTTTTAATTCTACCTCTACCAAGACAAAGAACTGTCAGGATCAAAGGTAACTTTGTTAAGCTATACAAACAGTATCAAAGGGGCTGTAAAGAAATATTTATTTAATGCACTCAGTACTTTAAAGCAGAACAAGGAGTTAACCATGCCAGGGACAAAAAAGGCTATTCAGGGTTTCTTTCCATACAATATTGACAACAAGGGCATATTCAATGGTATAAACAATAATGAATCCATTAAAGGATTTTTTGTTTATTTATTCAAGGTGTACATTACCTGTGTGAGTAACTAGCATGAAATCATGCCTCTGCAATTATTTCATTCATGGGACTATTTGATGGATAAACATCCTGAAAATTAACTGAAATGAATGGAGATAGAAGAGCCAAAGATTAAAAGCTTGAAGGATTTGTTTTCTGCTCGCCCATACTAGGAGTATCTTACAAAGGTTTAATAGCGATTTGACATTAATGGTAATAATAATTTTAATTAAATAGGTAAATGAAATTGTTAGGTATATAGAAGATTTACATATATATGAAAATAGATTTCAAGATGTAGAATAAACTTTCACCTAATGTAATAATGATTTCTACCAATGAAGTGCAAAAAAGTCTATTATTTCATATTAGCATTCAAAATCTGTACCAGTGACCCTGGCGCAAGAAGTGTTCTAATGGAATGTGTTGATTCCACAGCTACTGGGAGGCATCATGAGTACAGAAAAGGGACAATGTTTGCAACAGGAACAGCAGAATTGGGATGAAATTTCACTCAAATTTCAAAGATTTCATGTTGTTCAAACACTGGTAACAAATTTCTGATAAAAATGTATATTGACAATTTTGTAATAGCAGAAAATGTAGTGAACTTTTCTGGACAAATAACAATCTAATCTAAGACTCAACATTTTTATATTAGTCAATTTATTACTTTATGTCTGGCATTTCTTCAATCCAACATGACAGAAAGACAAACTCTGACCTATTAAAAAAGAATAGCTACTATTAATTTTGATTTTTCACACCTCTTTCAATCAGTGAATACAGTAGTAATGAAACATCATCTCAGCACAATCAGCTTTCTTTTGTATCACAACATCAGCTGCATATTTCAGAATCGGAGAGAAATATATCTAGACCCTTGAGCCTAAAAAAAATCCTGCGTTTTATTGCCAGACACTGTGAACAGAGGTGGCAAGGAATTTTTTTTATTTATTTTTTGAAAAATCCTCTGAACCTCCTTCAAATTCTACTTGATTAAACTAAGGCATCTGATTAGACACTTACCTTATTTTCTGATTTGAAGGCAGGGGGAGTTACATCAGCACACTTCAGTTTTTGACTAGAAAATTTTGGGCACTTGGTAAAAACAAATCCCTTCTCATTTTAAATTTAACAGAACCTGACTAGCGTTCACACCGAAAGAAAACATTTCACCATTTTGTGTCTCTCTCCATCCTCAAAAGGAGCTTTTCATTATGAGCTAAAATGAAGTGCAAAACTCTTGAGTTCCATACTGCACAGACAAGCCCCATGGAAAATGCCTGGAAAAGGCAGGATAAAATAAAGCCATGCCCACGGAGTACAGATTGAACAAAAGGACTTTGAAACAGCATTCTCTGATTTGCCTAGTCTCGGGAATGCTGCTTATTTTAATATTGCAAAAACCGATTATATTGCAACTCTGCATAGTTCATGTACTGCTCTGTAGTAACAAAAATAGTACCCATCTTTCCAGCAAGTTGCCTGAATCTGCATTTGAAACACTCATAAGTGGAAACAGCTAGCACAGTTAAAATCTGCTATTCTTTGACTATAATAGTTTTATACCACCCTTCCATGTACTAAATGTTAATTGGCTTATCACAAAAAGTCTCCCCAAATTAAAAGCAGTTTAAGAGTTAACTGTTACAACTTTATAAATTCCTATGCAATTATAAGGACTGCATAATTGTTGTTTAAATTACAATTTCCATAATTTCAAACAAAAAAACCTTTTCTCAATCCTCTTTTTAGAGCTGCAGTGAGGGATAGGCTATACCAGTTTGATTGGAGGAATATCTTCCTTCCCTTGAGACTGACTTCCTACACATCTCTTACAGAATGATTCATAAGGCTCAGTCATTTAGAATTGCAAATGTGGTACGGGACTTCTTGTCAGTTGACAAATGGGTATAGTCACATTTAAACAAAGAAAGAAAAGACATGAAATTATACCATGAAAGAGATTAAACTTTACTAATTCTATCCATCACAACTCCAGTACTCCACACTCACTCACTGTTGTGATTACTCTAATTAAGGAATTTCACTGCCTTACTGGGTCTCTCAGTTCATACACATGTTGTCAAAAGCGTATCTTGCCTATTCATGGTAGAAGAAACTGAGACAGAAGCCATTTTGGCTCATGAAATGAACTGAAGTAGCTGCCTGCATTGCTTCTGCCTGAAATTTTGTCGTACAGTGTATTTAGTGTGCTTGGAACAGCAATGTGGAAATGTCATTCACCTGTCATGTAAGCTGAACTTAATTATACCATAATTGCACATCCGATACACTGAAAGGGAAAGGAAGCAGCATTTCCTTGTACTTACCATGAAACAAACATGTATTATTCATTCACCTAGTTACTATACTGAAGTACCATTATAGGCATTACCATTTTGCTTTAAGGTACAATCAGTAATTTATTAAGTAGTGATGCAGATGTTTATAAAAATGCTTAACTGAAGTTCTGAAATGAACTATTGCAAAGAATACATGAGACTGACAGCCTAATTCATGGCCAGATAAAACAGGCAGTTATTAAGGTTGGGTAGGACTGCTCAAAGGAAATTTTTGCACTTTTTCACAAGCCAAGGTAGAGATGAGGCGTCTATCACTAAGAAAAAACAAAACCACAAAAAATACCAACAACAAACCTCCAAACAAACAAGAAGCAAAGGAACAAAAATTCTCCTAAAAGTCTGAAGAAATAAATGGTAGAAGATTCACAGTACTTTGGTTCTGTATGACAGCAGTTGCTGATTTGCTGAGGGTGAGCACTACCTCATGTCTCCACTTCCCATTTCCCTATCAGGATTTACTCCAGAGCATTCAGAGTAGTCTGTACTGCTGCCACTTCTGTAGCATTTAACAATGATACCCTCCCAGTGGTTCCCATGCAGCATATGGTACTGTGCTGATCACCTCTCCACAGCTGAATCTTATCCTTAAGCAACTGAATATTATTCTGCAATATGAAGGACTTCATGGAAATCACAACAGAGATGACAACAAAAAGGAAGGAAAAACAAGCAGTTGAAAATCAAACATACACATAACTGCTTAGAAAAATTAAAGGATTTGAAATATTGCTTTATGTTTGTATCATAAATATCCACTAGTTCAGCATGTACCATTTAATCTTAAAAATAAGTTGCCTCAGTTTAATCTACTCCATCCTGAAACAACCACTGCAAAACAGGAAAGAAATATTTAAGACAGACATACTAGTGAAAATCACCAGGATGAACAGTATTAAGCAACTCCCAAAACATTGCTAATACACCTACTTTCATCTTACAAGATTTTATTCTGCCTATTTGACTGAAACAGAAATAAGCAGCTGCACCCTAAGTGACATGACATATTCAGTTGTTTAAGTCAGAAACAACAGGCCCTGCATAAAATACATACACATTCTTTTTTTAAAGGATCCCATAGTGCTTGAAAGTGCCACAAGATGAATGTGTAGCCAGTGTGGAAAGAAGCTGCTCTTCACAGAAAAACTGTTCAGACAGTGAAGTGAGAAGAGCCTTGACTAAACATGGACTATGGATCTGCAGCTAAACAATGACTCAAATCCAACCTTTATGGAAACATGAAATCTGTATGTGATGTGCAGGGCGTTACGGAGGGTGGACACTCATCACCATGAGGTTAGTGTTTCCAGTGTACCAGGAAGTGTAAGTGTCATCCAGTGATGAAATATTCCCTTTTCTACTGGCATCACCCTCCAGCAGAGATTTTTCTCTTCCTTTTTATTCAAGAAACTAACTAGTCACAGAAGAAAAAGGGGCCTTGCCTGTTGGCTGGCTCCTCTACTTTAAATCTTATCTATATTCATACTGTTACAAGATCCCTTTTAGTCCAGTTTGAGAGTTTTCTGCTAAGCTGTAATGAGATTGTCAGACTAAACCAATTGTAAACAAAGAATCATAAAGTCAACATACAGAAGAAAAAGTGACTAGGAAAAAACATCTTAATTCTTCATCAGCTCACCAGAAAATTATTTCCCTTTCAACTGAAGGGGAAACATAAGCGGCTTTATTAGTTTGCATGCCAGACAAAAATGCCTGAGCAAGCTGTGACAATGGACATTTCCAAACAATTTAAACACTTAGTATTTCAAGTAATTAAATGATCCTCCATAACTTACCCACTTCTCTTTTCAGACACATATATAACAATACACTTCACCAGATAAAAAAGATTTTTCTATTTATAAGAGCGAATGTAAATTGTGTCAGGGCTGAACAGGATATTCACACTGTCGACTTTATTCAGTTGATACACATGCCTGAAATAGATCTTTGCCTCTTGTATAGTCATTGACAACTATATGGCACTCAAGTGCTTTGACTTACCTTCTGGGAAGTCCATTGATAAATCCAAAGGTCTCTAACTCAAGCACCCACTTTTATTGAAGTGGGCCAAAAGAGTAAGGTGCTTTTCCATGATACTCATCAAAGTTCATCAAAGAACACTGAGGTTTTGTATATTGCTGATTTTCCACCCTAAACCCTGTAGGCTTTTAGAGAGACAGAAAATGTCTCAGAACTTTTAACCAGCGTTCCAGAATGTAGCATCTGTAGTACCCCATTAGAAAGACAGTAAAGTTTCAGGATCAGAAAACCAACTGCACCATAAAGCCTGTCATTCCAGAGCTAAATCACAGTAACTGGAAGATTTACTCAATGATTCACATTCACCAAAACAATCTGTAAGCAGCAATATCCCCCTGCAGTTAGATCGAGTTTGATTAGCCAATATCCTTCAATAAAAATGTCAGAATATATTACAAGTAGTTAGACTTTGGGAATTCACTGGACTAGTCCTGGTCTAGAAGGAACGCATAGGAATCTTCCAGTATTCACATGGTATTTCTAAGACCCTGACAATTATCTTCCAGAGTCCTCTGCACATGAGATGGGTTTTTTATGAGTCACCCTATTTGGCTTGCCCAGATTTATTTTAATATCTAAAGGACTCATTCAGCACAATAACAAGGATTTACTACAGACTTTGTAGCACCAAACTAAACAGAGCAAGCAATTGAGTGTGGGTTGTTTTGGTTTTTTTTCCTCCAATGGTATGATACATATGCAAGGTTTCCCAGTGCTCTGCACTGACTAATGAGTGAAGCATCAATTCAAGCATACAGAACAGCTTCATGCATTCAACAGCAGCTCACTCAGGGGCATCAATTTTAGAATTTCTCCTATTCAGAAGGAGTAAATACAATATATGTAAATACAGTCTGTATGTAGTCAGTTTCAGATGAGAGCTAATAGTGGAATGCTGGGCAAAAGAAATGCCTTTAGGTTTTTCAAAAGCAATGAAAAACATTTAGTAACAAATTCTACAGGGGTTAATAATGAAGAAAATGCAATGCCAGTTCAGCACCTTTTTATTAATTCAGCACAGTGTGCATATCTCTGTGCCCAGTCACCTTATATATGCAAGGGTATTGGACAGAGGACAGAAATTCCCTTCCCATGCTTCTTTAAACCTGCAGAAATCCCAGAAATGCAAATATGATCATGCTTTCCTACAGCTGCTAAATTGTCACAGCTGATATATTCTTTAATGATATTAGTAGAGTGAACTAAAGCTACTGCTACTCCCTAGTGCCCACTGCTTTCTCGACATTCAAGGACACACTTACAACCAAGGAAAGCATCAGACAGTGGGGGTGTGAGCTGGGAATAGTGCTATGCTCTGAATGTTGCCTACTCTTGCAATTTTATCATGCATTTTTAAATAAAATGTATGCTTCCGAGCAGTACAGATGCTTGCGGTATCTGTACGTAAAAAACTGCAACTACTTGAGATTTGCAGTTTTCATTAAGAAAAATAAGCCTGGTTGTAATCTCAGATCAACAGGACTAGTAAGAGAGAAGGGCTAATGAAAGAAACTAAGAAGGTACGTCAAGTTACTGTTGAATTTGGCCTGTCTCACAGTTCCACATAGGGGTGTTATTGATTTCTGTGAATAGCAAACTACAGCATTACAAACTCCACCTTGGACAGGGAATCACTTACAAAAGGTATGACACATAAGAGACAAAGATTACCATAGACACAAAACCCCCTTATAGGGGTTACTACTGTGACTCTAGGCAAGGAGACTGCAGCTATTAACATTTTGCATCAATACTGAATTTAAGTCATCACTTTAAATCAGATTTTTTAAAGACAGAGTAAGAATGACTTAGCAAAGTGATTCAAAGCTCTTCCAAAACCCACTTAAGACTTGATACCACTACTGCATATCTAGCAAAACTCAAGTTTCTTTCTGATGCTGCTTTAGTAGCAGGTAAATATTGAGCGTTAAAGAAAGAGCATGAGATTTCTCTCACAAGACCATGCAATATATTGAACACATACCTAAGACACTGATTTAACCTGTTCTTAGAGGTACGTATAGGTCATATCACACTATGTAAAAATTTATGGTCAATTATTATTGATATTTTCTTGGTATCACTCAGTTCCCTTCGCTTGCAGGTCCTCCATGCACTTTACATGTACAGTGTTTCCACTTATAGAGGAGTAACATAGAAAGACAGCTCTAAATGCCAGGGGGATACAGAACTCAGAAGCCATTAAACAACGTCCCTTTCTTAGACTGCTAGTTAATTGTCCTCTTCTTTTCTTAGACTAAGGCCTTATCATCAGGAAAATTATCCATTCAACTACATGCATGATATAAAAATCCGGGGCATTTATTACATGCGTTAATAAAACTTGCTAGGATATCATCTTCTATTCTCAGTACTAGGACATGTCCTTTTCCTTAAAGGGACATACTCAAAGCACAATGAAAGTGACAGGGTTATTTACTATTTTCACAGCAATGAAAGATGTAAGAAAACCACATTTAAAAAAAAATAAAATAAATAAAAGCTATTTTTAAACTTTATTGTAATTCTTTTTTTCTCCTTTAAAATTCAGTACTTTGCTTCCTTCAGAAGAGGCTGTATATATACTAGCTATGGTGTCTTTTTTAAATTGGGCTTATAATTTAGAATATAAACTGAGAACACACGCAAACTGGTAAAAGACTCTACTCTCCAAGATATTTAGAGGACCAGTATATTTCTATGACAAAGACAAACTTTCAAGAGACTAGTTTAACTTATTACTTGCTGGCTGAGTTGCAAAAGACTCTTGATTCTCAAACCTCCACTGAGGTTGCTTAGCTGAAGCCAGTCAAAATGTTTTGACCTTGATCCTCCTTACTTAATTAATAACCCTGCCTCATAGATGTATCTCTTCCCTGTTGCTTCTTCACATTTGAAAGACCACATAGAAAACAGTCTCTCAACAAAGCTCTTTTCTATTGGGTATCTTAAGCATGTCTTTGTTTCTTTAATTTACAATATTTTATCATCACTGCAGTAAAAACCTCACAGAAGGCCATAGCAACAGGCTGACTTTATGCGCAGTGTGATCAGTCATCCACGGCTGGAAGGAACAGTGAATCCCAATCTCATTTCAAAATCTAATGAAGTTGGCCTCTCAAATACACTTGATGTATCTACTAATACTAGGCTTAGATTGAAATTTAAGATTTCTTCTGCAAGACCTGTCATGATCATTTGAATTGGGGTTGTTTAGAGTAGAGGAAAGGAGGTTAAAAAGGGGAACACGGTAACGCTTTCAATGACACAAAAATCTCCTGGAATGAAGGAGGAAATAAACTTGGTCTTCAGGTCCACAGCAGACAGGGACAAAAAATGAGCGTTGATTAGACAAAAGACACAGGATATCAGTTTTGATTTAAAAATAATTAAGTTTTCATTGACAAAAATCACAAACTACTGTCACAGACTGCTTGTTGAAGTCCCAGAAAAGGGAATTTCCAAGAAAAAGAGAGCCATTTGTAGCATTAAGAATGGAAAATCCATCAGTTCCTTGCAGTTCTACGCTTCTCTGATTCTGTCAACTTCTACTTACATAGCACATATTATACAATCCATCTAGCAAAGTATTTGTCACAAAATACCTATGGAAAGGCATATTCATGGACAACTAGAGTTGAAATGAGGAAAAAAGACCAACTTGGCCTTATAATGGTATTTGAAAGACAAACTCAATAGAGTTTAATCCATTTCTCAAAAACCATTGGAGCATTTAGGATGCTGCTCTTTAATAAACTAAAACCAGCAGTGGGGATTGAACGGCTTTGGTAGGAACACACACTTATTTTCCTTTGCAGCATTCATTATTTATTTCCATTTAGTTTACTATACTTCCACAGCACTAAGGCACTTCTGCTTTCTGCGTTCTATTGTCTTGTTACTACTGGGACACCTAACCCACTGACTTCATTGACTATTTTATCAAGCACTCACTATTTTATCAAACATCAAGAATCAATGTACATTCCCCACTCGGTTTTACAGTCAAGTATCCCAGGGCCTTTGTCAAGACCCAGTGCTGTTAGAGCTGCTGGAGAACTACTTCAGCTTACACACTGTATGAAATAGAAAGAAGCTGGAATATGAGCCGGTATTAATCACAAAGCTCTGCTGATGTTTTCCCATTTTCTCTTTTGGCTACTCTTTGGCTTGTTTCTGACGTCAGAACTGAATAAGGAGAGAATACAGTGCTACTCTGACAGACCCATGCTATCTGGAAATGCAAGCGTGTTCCCTGGAGGTCATTTCTATCCCTCGCTGTAGGAAAAACTACAGCTGTATGCTCAAGGTGATTTAAAAATAATTATTTTAATGAAATGGTTACTGCTTATGCTTTTGTTAGCTGTTCAGATTTTATGGGTTGAGAAAGTATTGCATCATTTAGCAAATACAGCAACTAAAGTGAAAAGCAGCTGGTTATGTTAAGAAAACAAACTATGAACACAAAGAGCAATAATAATTTAGCTTGTGACTGGAAAAAAAAAGTAATTGAAGACAATGATTGGGAATAAGCCTGTCATTTCAAGTAGAATATTCAATTGTCTGCTAAAGCTAATTATCAGCGAATTTCAGCACATGTCTTTCCCACTTTTATGGCCATATGGTGCCCTTACATGCACTCTGAGCACATATGAGAGGTCTAATTCAAATTACCTCAAGCACTTACATAATACTTTGTATATGCAGAAATCTGTAAGATTCTTGGCTGGTCTTTTCAACACTATCACTCGAGAGAGCATCGGCGCCAGCCAGAATCTCTCTCCTAGCAAATTATAGCTGGTCCTTGCTGACAGAAGGTGTAGGTGCAGAAGCTTCTATCTCCAACTCTGCTGCTGTGAGACAGACTCCAGCAGCAGCTTAACCGGAGTCTGAGTTTTGATTCTGAATGGTCTATTCAAGAGTCCATCTAGTGGATAGTATGATATAATATATATCTACATACATATAGATATATAGAACACACGTATGTATCTCTAAACTCTTATTTTCCCCTATTTCAGTCATAACAATGTTCAAAAAAGGATTAAAGACGTGACAGTTTGGCATTGATTTAAAGAACTTCCTAAAGTTATTCAGAATACAAAATATACTAAAATACTTGTTCCTTGGTTAGAACACGGTTGCAGAAGCTAAATAAAAGCTCCTTTCTTCCAAATTGCAGGGAAGTTCTGGAGATGACGTGAGCTGCAGAAAACAATTGTTTCCCTTTGTGAATGACACAAATTTCCCCCAAAGAATTTTACGGAGGCCGGTATTCTCCAGAGCGTTGTGCAATATCCCACACACTACCCTTGAAGCTTCCCACAGTGCTTAGAATACACCACGTTCAGGGCTGCAACTGGTCACCAGAATCCAGGAGCAGAAGTAAGGATCCTATTTTTAATGCCCAATAATTTCTCTGTAAATACATTTTTACTCAGTACATTTTTTGTTCAGGCTACTCTTTTCCACTGCTTTTCTTGCCCCATGCGTCCTTATTACTGGAAAAAAGAAGTCTAGTTACACGGGATGCAAAATAAATATTAATCATTAACAGTATAAGAAAGTGGGTTAAAAGCACCATCAGATGATAACACACCTTGCATTCCTTATATATTTTGTTGATCTTTGGGTGAGTGCTCCAATGAGATCATGTATGGAGTACTATGTATTGAGGACTGTTCCCCTCTTAAAAATAAAAGCACTCATAACTACCTAAAATTTTTTAAAGAAAATATTTAATATTTCTGTTCTGGGAAAAGCTGAAGAGGAATGAAGCTGTTCCTTCTCCACTTCTGTTTCAGCCCTGTCTCTGAACTGCAAACATTTCCCACAGCACCACCTGCAGAACTATCTAGCTGGAGGCTAGAATTATAATATATCAGGGGGAAAGATGAAGCATTAAATCTAGTACGATACTGAAGGACAACAGCAGTGCTATCACTGCAGACAAACTAACAGCGCACTTAATGCATGTAAGAATTCATTTATCAGTTTGCATCCAGACATACAGACACTTTGTCTATCAAAAGGTGGAAGTAAGACTTAATGCTCTTACAGATGTTTGGCTAGAGGTAAGTTTGAGTTAAAGTGAAAGTCCTTTATGATATAACAGTATCTTTGGACATTGATTTTTGAAGAAAAACCTTAACCTGGATTTTAGTCTTCTGTTAATAAAAACTGTGAACTAAATGTTTCAATGGAGGAGAGGCATCAGATACCTCTAGGAGAGGGAGCACAAGTTATTTACTATGTTACATGCCATTTTATATGGCTCTCCCATTTGGCTTCTAGCAGCTTCTACAGAAGTACATCCCAGAAGACATCTACTCCTGTAACTGTCAGCCAAGCTCCTCAGATGCTCAAGGACATGAAAGGTGGCAATAGATAGCTATGTTTAATAATCTGGATCCATTCCCAGATTACCTGCTGGGCTTGCTGAAGAAGTATGAGTGTTAGTACCTGGGATCATCATTATTCTTTATTGCAGCTGGAAGCCATTTTAAAATACATTCTCTGGCTGAAAGAGTCTCAGCTTTGTAGCTTTGTATTAGCAACAGCAGATTACACCAACTGGCTCCACGTTACTGCAAAACGTATTTTTCCATTTCTGCTTTCTCATGCTTGCCACTCTCGCTTTACTGCAGAGCTCACTTCATTTCAAATACCGCTTCACTGTAACAAGGTTAATTAAATTCTTAACCAAAATGCTTCATTAACCCATTTAATCATACCTAATATTACCGTTACTATTCCTCCTCGCTAGTCTTAAACATAACCCACTGCTAATCTGTTTACGTGCCATATTGTAAGTTAGTGTAGATGCCAGCTGCATGACAATTTTCAGTAGCTGGTGAAAGAATCTTATTTGTACTACAGGATTTTTTTGAATAGCTCTTTTTGTCTTGTAAGAAAAAAAGCAAACTAATATTGCCTGTCAGAGACTAATCAGACTGAACTACCATTTATTGTCCCTTAACTTGAATTAAAACCTTCAATTTTGTAAACCATGATGAAATGATGGTGAAATTTTTATTCCATATTGCCTTTTAGTGCGTGATTTCTACTTCCTTTTCTAATTAGAAATTCCACACACACTTAGTTTGCACTGAGGTTTGAAAACATTGTGTGAAGAACTGTTTCAGGCTTCCTTCATTTCACTTCCTTAATGCTATGATCACTACCTCTGCTCCAGAACTAGATAAAGTCAGAAGCACTGAACAGAGACCAGTGAGGAAAAGTGGCCTTATTTCTGATCCTTGAAATGGGTCCCTCATGCCTTTGTTTATCTCATGTCTCTAACACCTTCTATACAATGCCTGTTGAGGGCTATTATCAAGTGGCTGCCTTCAGTTCTTCTAATGTATATGCTTTTCTCAGCAATAATGTCTAGAAGTTAGAAATCACCAAAAACCTCTGCAACATTAGGCTTGAATCCTTCTTTGCCTACGGAAACAGATGTTACTACTAATAGTATCAATCTTCTGCTCTTGTGGTTCTGATACATTTTTGCAGTGTCACAGCTACAAACTCTACCCTTTCACAGAAATAAAATAATGCAATCCCTTGGGAAAAGAGTATGGACGTAGAGATGAAGGCGGTCAGAATATACTGTGAAATCATTGAACAGCCCCTGCTTGTAGAAGTCTTCAATTATTTTCAAATTCAAAATATCACATAGAGTGAGTGGAGGGTGACAGAATTGAGGTCATCCAAGGTTTGCACTGCATCTGCAGGGATTGTAAAATTGTAGTCTTTATTGAACCATGGAAAACCTTAGTCTAAATTTACTAATTCTAGAAAACTTCCAGCACTGATGAATAGTTTAGGTGAAAAACCATGTATCCATTTTCTTTCCCCACACATAAGACAGCCATGAATATTACTTGCTTACTTGTAAATAATAATAATGATGGAATATTTATATTTATTCAAGGATGATTCTCACAAGAACAGAAAGAAAAAGAACAGCATGGGATAGGAAGCATTATCCTATCTACTTCACAAGAGGGCTCCTAGTCCAACAGAAGCTTAGGAACTAGAAATTAACTACACAGAACAACAGCAGAGCTAAAGTGCGGCCTTAACCATTAAAATAATTGTATTGATTTTTAATAAATATGCTTGTCATCTGATATTATAGATAACCACTGTTTTCAGAAGAGCTTTCATTACAATTTTCTTATGGTCTCAAATGACTGGAGTTCACAATTGCTTTTATCACTTGCCAGCACAGAGAATACATACTAAAACACACAAAAATGAAGGAGTATACTTTACTTGCTCATACTGCTTTCCAATTACTCCAGCATAGGTTCTCCAATACACATTGCTACTTTTGATTTGTGCTTTAAAAACAACAAATTAATCAATGAGTCTACATTTGACATAAGCATTGCATTTTTCACAGCTATAAGCTTTCCTCAGAAAAAAGCCGATTTTTGTAAGTAAAAAGGAATTGACAGATATCTTACACAGAATAGTTCAAACAGGCTGGCATGTTTCTTTCATATTCAAGAAAATTTACCAAATTTAGACACTGGATTTATAAAGCTAAACTCTGTGTGAGCGTGGGGTTGGGCAAAACAATGGTCAGAACCAAGCATATGCATGGCTGGGTAGTGATTTATCAGGGAACCAGTAGAATTCTCAATGTTTACCACAGGCAATTTAGCTGCAAATGGGTATTTAATTTTGCTTGAATGTGTGTGCATTTCTCTGCAAAAGGAGACAGGCACTGATTTTGGTTTTCCTTATGGGTATAGGCGCAGGAGCAGGCACGGCCTTTAATGGAGGGGTAAAGAAGTATTTGCTACCCTTAGTCTCTATTTCCCACAATTTAAAAAAGTATGCTGCTGACATTCATACACAAGTATCTGAACTCTTCTTTAAGCTGTTCTTAAGATTACAGGATGGTTTAAACTTACTCTTTTATTCTCACCTGTTTATGTATTTTTGCATGCACAGAATCATCTCTTTCTGTAGAAGTGACTTATCTCCAAATGATTTCAGTAAGACCCAAGGGCTACTTCTGAAAAATCTCACCCTAGTTGGTTCAAAGGTAACTGGATTAGAAAGACTAGGAAGGGGATAATGGTGTTCTTTGTTTGCTCAGTGATGTTTTAAATTATTTATCCTTCAAATAGTTTAAGAAACCTCACATATGGGTCAAGCCAAGCAGTGCTAATTTTCAGCAAAGGAAAAAAAATGTCAAGAACTGTAGTGCTTTGAGTAAATGGAATAAAGAAAATGGAAATAAAGATTAGACTTGTGATTTCAATAGTGCTTCTACCTGGTTAAAATTTAAAGAAAAATGACAAAACAATACAAAAAAATGAATGATCTGATACATTCTCACATACAGACACCCTTCCATTCCATATCTTTATAAATTATATTTCATTATAAATATGCTTGGTTCATCAAAACGTATCTTGCTTCCATGAGAAAAACAGATACTACATACATGGGGATGAGACCAGCACAATCAACTTGTGTTGGGCACTGAAAGCCTTTTAACCTACTTATACAATACACAAGTCATCACCACTTCACAGCACAATGCACACTGAGATAATTATTAATCCTGTTTTACTCAGATGCACATCTTTGATCCTAAATATGAAACTTTCCTGTTCCCTCCATTCTCCCTCATGCAAGACTATATCAAAGGAGAAGACAGATAATTCACGAGATTTTCAATTTTTCACAGATGACCAGAAAAGCACATACATGTGAGTAGGATGCTAGGAGAAAACAGGGAATAAATTGAATTACATATATACATTCATATAGATACTATAACTTCAGCCCACATATCTCAGCTTTACTTACCATGGAGAACTCTACAAATAATTGCCACAGCTACCAACACTACTACAGCTTTATCAGTGCTGGCAGCCCTAGTGTAGATGACACCCCAGCAGCTGTCAGTAGCATCATGCCTATTAGACCAGCTCAGTGCCAACCTAATTAACACAGCACTGAAACAGCTGCTAGTGCTGGAGAGCTGTGAATATTGCAGCTCCTCATATCACTAATGTCAGTGGAGCTGCAATACTGGGAATGTTCTGTAAATGTTCCCCAGTGCAGAACAAGCCTATGTTGGCAGTGCCCTCGATTTCTGTCCTTGTTGGCCATAATACTTAAAGGAAGGTGTCAAATTCAACTCTGTACTTAAAATCTAATTAAAGGCTCCCCACCCCACATGCTTCTTTACAAATCTTGAAGTCCTGGGTTTCTGATGGCAAATGGACTTTGGCACCATATATGATCTTCCAGTTATAAATAGAGCTGTACAGACAGTGCAACTGAAGAAGGCCTTGTGAAAGGCCCAAAACTATTCTGCTAACAGGTCTCAAAAGAGCACTATCTAGTTTTATCATTTCCTAATGAGAGAATGGGAATTCACTATTTTTAGAGTATTGCAATGAAGTACAGTTGTACACACCTCAACAGAGGGCACAATCTTCAATTGCCTCCCTTCTCTAGTAAACTATTAGGATTAATAAATGTGCTACCAATGTTCAGAAAGACTTTCATTACTTGTCTGAGAAAATCACTGTAATCACTTTCGTCTTTTAAAAATGGCAATTATGGCACAATGCTTCAGGATGAGAAAAACAGATGAAGGATGAAGTAAATATAATCAACCAGACAAGAGTGTCAAAAAGAAATATTGTTGTAACCATGCTTCCTCTCTAAGGGAATGGCCTCCACCAGTCTGCAACTCATCTGTTACACAGAGGGTAGGGGGGAAAGACAGGTCAACAAGCTCATTAGAAAAGGCAGGTGAACCTTTTAACTGATGTAAAGTCATTTTGTCCTTGAACAGAAAGGAATTAGGAAGAAGATCTCCATTTCTGGGGCAATACCTTTACAATCTTCCCAAAGACAGGGCTCATAATAAAGACGTAAAAGTACAACATGTAAGACAAGAATCCAGAAAACACTTAGGAGATTTCATATTTTGCAGGATTGAATTAAAAAGAAGAAAGCTTTGCCTGATGTCTTTAAATAAATCAAAACAACCTTTTCTCTCAGCATACTGCAGAGCTATAGCTCAGGTTTAAATATGATTTATTGCAGTAGAAACACATTTCAAGACAGGCATTTCCTCTTTTCCATACTTCCATAGCTTAACAGGACCCCCTCCAATACTGCCACTATAAAAACATCTGATGAGACTTTACTGTGGCTGAAAGCTTCCGATTTTCTCTAGTGAATTGCACAACTTAAGTAATCCACCTAAAATTTTACTATGAAAATTTTCTTTCAAGTCATTCATTTATTTGGCAGTACTTAGATGAAAAAACGCTAGAACTTTCATTTAGTTTCTGAGGGTAGACTCGGTACGTACTGTATCCCTCTCCACAAAATGTGAGTGAATGGCCTCAGCAGCAGTACCAAGATATGTGAGACCTGCACCCCTGCCCCATCTGTAAAATATAATGGGTGGGATTTCTGGACACAGAGTGACATTTCTGTTCCAGTACACCAGGAATTAAGAGAGTCTGTCCCAACACATAGCAGCCAGTGCAGATGGCCTTCTTCTAAAGCTCCTGCTGGCACATAGTGGCAGATTGTTCAAAGAGAAATAGATTTGGGGAGCAACAAAAGAGCTAGGGATAAAAGTTACATCCAGCTTTGTTCCATGTGCAAAAGGAAGTCTATTATGTGTCCCTTTTGTTTCCTGTGTTTCAGGAAGCAAGAGATTTTAAAGGACTGAAGGTTAAAGACAGATGCTACAAAAAAGTAAACATCATTTTTCTTCTCTTGGCTGTACAGAAATCAGGAACTGTCATTCTACTGGGATTCCTTGAAAAGAATTTTTAATCTGGGGCTCTAGTGTTTACGATACTTCACAGATATGACTACCTGTAAAGTTTAAACTCCCATTTCAATTTTAATCCTTTAGCAGATACATTGTTGCTGAGAAAACAACAGTTTCTTTAAACTCTTCTCTGTGGGAATATTTGTCTGACTTTGTATCTTTGTATACCTAGAAATCATATGCCCTTTTCTGCTAGCTGTGTACTTTAAGCACAGCTATGTTTGTATATGAATGCATGGATCTATACACACAAATATATTCCGCCTGTTTATGTCCACACACTGATCCTCTTGTTATTATACCCACAGAAACAACAGGGCTTCACATGCTATTTGCCTGTGATATATTCCAACACCACAGGTTTTTATTCTGATGTTTAAATTGGAATCAATGACAAAAAATCCTGTTCCCAGGGATTTGCACACCATCCCTCTCAACCTCACCCTCTGCTATGCCAAGATGCTTTGAAAGTCAAAGGAAATGACCACATCATGAAAATTCCCCTCCAACAGCACTCCCCTGCTTTTAAATAAAAGCTAATTGTTTTTGTTTTCTTACACTGGCACATTTAAAAAGCAGAAATAGTTTCACATTCCAGACAGAACCAGCTGACTGATACAATATGCCAAGAGCTTCTTTAAAAAATAATTCTAAGTTGTATCATTTGTTGCTGAAGATAAACACCATCTTTTAGAGGAGGCCACAGTAGCTATTTAAAAGTCTACCACAATAATAAATAAGGGAGTGAAGCAAAATACGTATTAAATTTCATCTTCATCCAACACACTGTATCATGGCTAAGCGAAGGGAGAGCATTGCATCTATAATTCAGCCTTCATAAATAAAGTATAACCACATGGCTACTCTGACCAAAAAAAAACCTACCCCATATTAAGACAAAAAGTATAGAAAATTTATAACCAAAATCAGCACTGAATTGTAAATTCTGACATGTCAGGAAAATTCCTTATTTCTGCAGCTGTGTCATGACTTGTCCAATCCTTGCTGTTTCACATTGATGTCACTTAACCAGTTAATATATTTTCTGCTGTTACCTGCAATTTAATCTAGCTTTATTTTTAAACACCCTTTAAATGCACATAATTTTTGTTATTAATTTGATGTGTTAGAAAATGTAACTGCATTTGTTGCTTGTGTGATATTAACTGCATGTCAAATAGATTTACCTCTAATTACTGAAATATAATGAGTATTCTTTTTATATTTGCACTGCAGTTAGCTTTTAGATAGCACAAAAATGCCAAAGCAATAAACAGTCTAAAACTAGTTTTTAGCTTTTTTATTGGCAGACGTAAATAGAAATATCCTCCAGTAGTGCTAAGTGTTGGCTTAAAACTGAATCTGGCAGCTAACCTTTATGATAAGTCAAAACATGCTAAAAAGGACCTACCTTCAGAAACTTTTCCTTGCCATCAGCTTGTATTTTGAACTAATAATCTGAGTATAAATGTCATTCACCAATAAAGTACAAAAGGAAAAAGACATAATGAAAGCCGCCTACTTCTTTTGGCAGAGGAAGGCAACTGCATTCTAGTAATTTGGTCACCTGTGCTGCCACCATGGATGAAGGTAACACAGAGGTTTATTTATTCTCTTACCATATGAAAATAAAAGCAAATGGTCTAGATTCCTTGGAATAAAGAAACAAGCTAAAAGTGCATTCAATAGTAACATACACTGGATTCTTGCAAAGTTTTTGTTTTACTAGATTATGCAGAAATATTCCTTGATTGTGAAGGTTTTTACTTACTTACTTGTCCTGTTTCCCCAAGGGATCTCCTTTTACCCGGAATGGTTGTTTACAAAAAATACAATGACAGGGAATATGAAAATAAACATGGAGTAAGGAAAATCAAGTGCTTCTTGGCACTGAGTCCAACATTCAAAGACACTTTACCTAAAGCAACCAGCATGTGATCTTGCTACAGCTGGAGCAATGGAGCAGATGCGCAGATGATGGGAACTACAAATGAGTCACAGACAGTGGATATGCACTCTGACATACAATAAACACAATCTTCAGAGCTTATACAAGGAATTATACGCCATCATGCTACCACAGTTCACCTCCCTATTTGTTCATTTACTCTGGAGTCCAATTTAAGCTCCAAGCAAAACGACCAAGCCAGTTCACAGTTCCTGTAACTTAAGCCCAAAGGGAACAACAGAGAAATATGGGAATCACTGACACAGAAGCCACTTCCTTGCGGTCCTGGTCATACACAAATTACATCTACATGTGGACAGACGAAACACAGTTCTGTGAGATGCCACTTGGGATCACTCAGGTTCAACAAGGGAATGTCTGGCTGTGCAAACTATTACCCACTACGTTGCTATGAATGGAACCATTTTTAACAGGATATCATACCAATTCCCAGTACAGCATCTAAGCAAGAGAACACATGAAGCAAGTGGACAAGAAACCTGAGCCTGCATAAAAAGCTGATGTACAGAGGCAGCAGCAACTGAAGCACTTTACCAATGTGACTTCAGCAGGCCTGGCTGGTACCGTCTCTAGTCTTACTTGTTGCTTCACAGTGGATTTTTGTTTATGTACTTACATTTCCTACTCACTGCGCAACTTTTTGCTCACAAAAGCTCATCCGTACAGTTCTCACTCAGGCTGAAAAATGCGTTACTTTTCTTTAGTATTTTTAGTATTTTTTTTCTCTTTTTAAAATGCATTATGAAAGTTATTCTATAAAAAAGAACAATGTATTCCACTAAGTCACTTTCTGAATGGAACAATCACTTCAGGGGTATTCTTTTGTTCCCACTCAGGGAAGGGTGATGGAGGTTCCCTTTAAGAGACTTCAAGAGAATAGAGCTACGTTGCTACAAATTACTTGGTATCTTTATAATTTTCCATTTAAAAATATAAGAAATTCTTGCTTAAATCCTTCCCTCATGCTTCAAAAACGTGATAGAATGGAAATAGTAGCTGAATGTTGATCAAGGGAACTGACCTAATTTGGGGAATGTATTATGTACCTGGCACTAATAGGACATGTACAATTTTGCACCCATGAATCCATGTTTTATGGTATATAAAAATCCTGTTCTGACAAAACAGTAAAGGGCACTGGGGAGAAAGGTTTTTAGTTCTGAAGTAGTCCTCTGCAGACTCACAGCTTCTCTGGGCAACCTATTCCAGTGCCTCACCACTCTCATATGGAAGAATTTCTTCCTCACGTCTCATCTGAACCTATCCTCTTTCAGTTTAAAACCACTCCCCCTTGAATTTTACACTTCTCTTTCTGTTGTCTGGAATTTTGAGGCGAGATTGTCAATTTTTGTTGGCCTTATTGAAATCAGGGCAGCCACCCATATGCAGAGGAGTTGAAGAACTGGGTCCTTGCTTCTACCAAAATTTCTGTAGCTTTAAGACCACCCAAAGAAGAAATGACAGAGACATCTTCAACCCTCATCTCAGCCTAAAGCAGTCAAATTGGTATAGGCCAGACTACTCACCTCCTAAAAACAGTTGCAAAGCTACATGGCGACGACAGTGCGCACAAGGATTTCAGGGGAAACCTATTTAATGAAGCGTAGACAAAGTACTGGGTTTTGAAAGTGCTGGGTTTGAACTTGTAGATTATTTAATTTCCATCTATGGCTGTAAATCATTCTTAAGTATGCATATGTAAATTTGAGACTTGTGCCATGACTCTAAGCTTATTTGGCCATAAAAATAAGTGATGCATCTAAGCCAAGAAGATAGTACTAGCAGGAAAAGAAAATACCCTAAACATTTTTTGCACACACTTGAAAGGCTAAATTCTAGCGTCTGTTCTCCTTACCAACAAAATGCCACTATTGCTCCCTTTCGTCTTGTAAGTGGACCATGTATTAGTTAAATTAGTCATCTCTTTATGAAATGAACGACTTGTACATTAAAGTCCAGATTCTGGCTAATTCTAGCCTTTAAAGCAAAACCAGTATTATTACTGCAGCATTCCCAAAGAGATAATGACGGGATGAGTGACAAGATGTTAGGGTTTGTTTGGCTGTACACACACATTCTGACAAACAAGCAGGTACAAGAACCAGCAAAGGGATGAAAAAGACTTATCCTAAGAGAGGAGAAGGTGTGCTACACCTTGCAAAAAGATCAAGCAACTTAACTTTCCTTGGGAAAATGGGATAACAGGCATTGAATTACAACTGCTGCAGCACAGCTGCACATTGCTCATTCTAGAGAGATGGACAGGCACAGTGTAGCCCTAATTTAGGAAACAGAAGAGGAAGAAGAGAAGAAGAATTCCAGTCTCTGTCAGTATTAGCCTTCATCTTAAATGGCTGCTTATCTTGTAGCTCATTAAGCGGTATCACCTCATCATAAAGTTCCTTAATATCACTAAACATTGCTCCCAAAGATGAAAAAGGCTGCAGTAACAAGCAGGAGCTTCTATGCTTTGGTTGATGATTAAAATAACTTGTCAATCTGCAAGAACAAGGCTACAGCCATAAACTTTCTCTCCAGTGATTTCCTTATTTCATTAGAATTGAAAACTTTGTTCCAGACCTGTGACAGTGAATCAGGAAAATAGGACTTCAGCAAAATACTGGACATTCAAAAACACATAACAAATACTGCAGTGGAATGCTTTTCTCATGCTTTGTAGAAGTAAAATGATATTAAATATGTTCTAAAAATCCACAAAGAACAGTTGTACATTAAATCAGATCCAGCATTATACTTAAGAGAGACAGTCAAAAAAAACCCCACAACAACCCATGCTTAAAAACCAATAGAAAATAAAGCTTGGGAAAAATACCCATATTGGCTTTTATCAGTTTTGCTGATGACTTCTTGAGAATTTTAACTCTCCTACTAGAAAACTACAATTCATAAGAGGTAACTTCTTTTGCCTTACTTTGTTTTAGACTACTGATATATCCAGGGAGATTGTTTTTTTAATGCAGAATTTGGGGAAACAACTATCTAAATGCAGAAGTCCTAACCTGAGCGATGTGCCATGGAAAACTCACAACGGATAATGGCTACTACAAGCTGTTGCTGTCACCTAATAACAAACCACTTGCACTGACAACACAATCATTCTGTGAAGGTAAAAAGCTCATCACTATACCCACATTAAAACAGGTAACCAACTCCCCTGTAACAGAAATCTAAAATATCAAATCAGTTATAGACAAATACAAGTCCCAAAGGATTTTTTCAACCTGATTATTATTATCAGGAAGTTAAGTCAACCTTGCAAAGACATAAGCACATACACATGTTGAACAAGCTAAGGCTTCCAGTTCAGCTTAAAGGGGTCATTTTCCTTACATCCGCACTCCAAGCTAAAAACTATACTGAAATAACTTCAAAAGTGTAAAAACCACAAAGTACTAATACAATTTATATGATCCCTGAGACAAAACAAAACAAAAACAAAAAAAAAAACCAACACTCCCCCCCAAACTCTTGGTTTTAATGGTTTCCATTTCCTTTAATCTTCATTCTTTTAGTCATAAGCTAGTTTAGTATATTTTACTTAAGTACAGTTGCTGCTTTCTTCCTTTGAAAAAGGAATTCTCTGTGTTCCTTGTGTTTATTACTGCAGTCAGTTCTGCTACATCTTCAAAATTTCTTCTAAAGCCTTGCATACTATTAAGGCCTCCCTAGAAATATTCAAAACTCAGACTTGAAGAGTTCTTTGTTTAGTTTCTAAATGACCATTATTTGGAAATGGTGGGATGGCTCCTATGACTGGAGTGCTGGAATGGAAGGTTACAGGCTCTTGAGAAAAGACAGGCCTGGCAGCCGGGGAAGGGGAGTTACTATTTATGTTAGGGATAGGCTGGAGAGTATGGAACTCTGTCTGGAGACAGGTGAGCAGTCATTAGAAAGTTTGTAGGCCAGGGGTAAAGGGAGAACAGTGATGGGAGACATTATTGTGGGGATCTGTTACAGACTGCCTGATCAAAAGGCATCTGTGGATGAAGCACTCTATAGACAGATAGGAACAGCCTCATATTCGCTGGCCCTTGATCTTATGGGGGACTTCAACCACATGGATATCTGTTGGAGGGATGGTACGGCCTGGCACAAGCAATCCAGGAGGTTCCATGATTATGTGCAAGACAACTTCCTCCTGCAAGTAACAAAGGAGACGACAAGGAGAGGTGCCATGCTTGACCTCCTGCTCAATAACAGGGAAGAGCTGGTAGGAAATGTGACGCTCCAGGGCAGCCTTGGCTTCAGCGATCATGAGATGGTCGAATTCAAGATCCTCAGGACAGTAAGAAGAACGTGCAGCAAGCTCACTGCCCTGGATTTCAGAAGAGCAGACTCTGGCCTCATCAGGAACCTGCTTAAGAAGGTTTCATGGGATATAGCCCTAGAGAGCAGGGGGCCCAAGACTGTTGGCTGATATTCAAGGATCTCCTACTACAAGCTCAGGAGTGTTGCATCCCAACTAGAAGGAAATGCAGCAGGAGAGCCAGGAGACCTCCTTGGATGGATAAGGAGCTGCTGAGGAAAATTTTAAGGAAAAAAGAGGCTTATAAATGGTGGAAGCAAGGACAGGCAGCCTGGGAAGAATACAGGGATGCTGTCCAGGAAGCTAGGGACCAGGTTAGGAAAGCCAAGGCCTAGTTAGAATTAAACTCGGCTAGGGATGTGAAAGATAACAGGAAGGGATCCTATAGGTACGTAGCGAATAAAAGACAGATTAGGGGCAATGTAGGCCTCCTCCGGAAGCTATCAGGAGAACTGGCTACCCTGGATTTGGAGAAGACTCAGATTCTTAATGACTTCCTTGCCTCGGTCTTCACTGGCAAATGCTCTGACCACACCACCCAAGTCTTGGAAGGCAGATGCAGGGACTGTGAGAAT